>JAOEHX010034641.1:0-26256 GCA_025448015.1 Bolborhynchus lineola | reverse complement strand
GCCAGGTTGTACAGAGCCTTGGGTGATATGGTTTAGTGTGAGGTGTCCCTGTCCATGGCAGGGGGGTTGGCACTAGATGATCTTAAAGTCCTTTCCAACTCTAACTATTCTATGATTCTATGGTTCTATCATCTTCAAATATGCCTGAATCTTTGCAACCTACTTCTGTTATGTTAATCTTTTTTCTTTGTTGTTCAGAAACATGTTATAATCCACTCTCCTTGTTGGCATTTCATACCTTGTTTTTGTTTCACCCTGTACCAAGGGAGGAAGAGATTTCTGTTAAAAACACATCTCTCTAGTCATTTGAAACCCTACTGCCATACAGCAGCTATTTAGTGTTTTAACTGGAATAGTACTTCTGCCTTATGGGTCTTTGTATTGATTTTCCTTGTGGGAAATTTAACCCCATCATTCAAGAGTAAATAGTGGAATCAGCTGTTTATAGAGTTGAATGAACAACTTTTCTGACATTAGAAAGGGCAGCATATGTTGTGGCTGGCCTCCTGCTAGTTTTATTACAGTCTGGGAAGAGTGATGGCTTTTATGTGCAAGTATCAGGGCCAGCAAATAAAATACCTTTGCAAGTGCATCTGACATGCACTTTGCATTATTACATGGCATACCGTACTGGGGAGTGCTGCCACTGGGGCACAAGAGCCCTGCTCCTGGTAAAAAGTTTGGTTATAACCATGTGTGTATGGACAAAAGTGGGGTGTTCATCTTTACCTTTATTTATGATGCAAACTTCTGCTGTGTAATTTTGAATCAGTGCCTGTTACGTTATTAATATTACATATCTAATCCAGCTCCACAAGTGAGGATTCCATCCCCAAAAATGTTCCTCGTAGGTAGTCCTCTGTTTACAATGGCAGCAGTAAAATCCTCATTGACTAGCATCAAGTCCTTGCTCTTTTCTAAATATACTGTCTTTGTGAATTAGTGAAGTGGCAAACTTCTGCAGTGATACAATAGTGATAATCTGCCTGGCAAAGGAGGAGATACAGAGGATCTGAAGTCACGTTCTCCATCAAAATTCTAGTCCTGTGGCAAGATTCCTGATCTTGGAAAATATCTGGAATTTTGAAGGGGGTCCTGAAACCATTAGTTCAGCAAATTCCCAGTGATTATGTTAGAGCTGCACTTTGCTGGCCTTTGCTCTTATTTTGGTACTTATATTTTGGAGATTACCTATATGCAGGCTTCCAAGTTTTAAATATTCTGTCTTCGTATTTCAGCATAACATCTAACAAATGTCATTTGTTTTCCATACCAGTGTGGTAACAAACATATGCCATTATTTTTTAGTAAGGGAATATTAGTATATTTTTATATGTGTGATATTAGATGGAGTGACTTTGTTGTAGCAAAAGCGCACTTCACTTTTGCTTTAAACTTTTATCTGATTTTAAAGCCTGAATTTACCCATAATTCAAGTCATCATGGAAAAGACTTTACCTAGGATTTGAGTCCTTTGGGCTGTATAAAAACAGGATTATGGAACATCTGGCTGCACAGTAGGAATATTTCACTCTGAAGTACAAAAATAAAACTACAAAACATAAAGAGAAAAACATTCCTGGCAAGGTATTATCCTTTCTTTATGCTTCTTATGTCCACCAAGCACTAGCATCTTAGAGATGGAAGGCAAGGTGACAACGAAAGAAAAATTGAGAGAATTTAAGAGCCACATTATATCATTAATACTTTGGCAGTTTTGGGAGCCATGATTGTAACGAAAAACACTGCTGTTCCAAAGTCTGCGATCAATGGGGAAGTCAGCAGGTTCTCAAGTCAGGCCCTCAGTTCAGATTCACTGAAATGGGCAAACCCGGACTGGTGCTGGATGATGGTGTACTTAAGAGCAGTAAATTAAAATGATCAAATGTGTTTATGAAATAATCCTGAAATAATGTATTTTTGAAAGTCTATGACTAGAACTTGTGGGATTTAAAAAGAAAATTTATATGTTTGGGTTTTTTTAAACAGTCTGACTTTCAGGAGTAATTTGTTCTCTTCTGTGCTTCAGTTAAAAACCCAAAGGGAGCATATATTGAAGCTGAACAAATGCCTTTATTCTCTTATTTATATCTTTCGCTAATCATAAGGATATCACATAGATCTGTGGTCTGTTGTATTTTCATTAACACCTCGTCAATCAAAGAGTAACTTGTCATGACAGTTGTTGATAGCATAAAATAGTAGCTGATGTCTTTGATATTACTTAACTATTAGTTATATGGGAATGGAGCACAGAATGATGTTAATTATTACAAAAATCATTGCTTAGTTACAAGATATAAAACCCTATAAAAATGTGAAATATCTTAAAACTTTTAATTAAAGCCTTGAAATAACCCTTTGAATTAAATGAATGGTATTTTTACATTGTGAATGAAAAGCATTTATCAGTAGATGTGGTAGATATACAAAGAGGCAACTAGGTAATATATTTCATAATTAGAAAGGTATTTTACACCTCAGAGTTGCACAAAAATCTGGTCAACAAAGATGAACATGCAAATGAGAGGTACTTTAAGATAATATAGCCCAACAGTATCATATTAAAAAACCATTGAATATGCTATGATTTAAATAAAAAAAAAATAAATTCAGCTTAGAAAAACAAACAAAACACCACAAAAACCACCCCAGACTCCAAGCACCCTCTGTACTCATGTAACTGTGAAGCTGCACCACAACCCAGACTGAAAACATGGCTTGACACATGAAAGCGATGCAGGGATTAGTTTCCCTGTACGTTTTCTTGCCTGTTGAGATGACATTCGCCACCTTTAGCTGGTACATGTATTTAAACACATTCTGAAGCTTCACTTGCAGACAGGCTGGTACTGGTTGTGCTGTCTCCCTCAGGTGGTTTGCTGGCTGTTTCTGCTGTCTGTGTAGCAAAAAGAATGAAATGCTGTAACTCAGTCTGATGACACGTGACAGTATTTTCAGTGTTAAGGTACTGCAAAATTGCAATGTTAGATGGCCATTTGCTCTGATTTTGCTAATACTTCAGAGATGATGATCAATTATGATTCTTGTTTTTAATGCAAATTCTTCTAGAATCAGGTCATCTCAGCATTTGTGCTTGTGCAGTGCTGGCTGGTTTACTGATTGTCTACTTTGAATTAAAGGGAGATTAGGAGCTATCAGCAAGCATTTATGTGGTGTTCTTCAGTGTCTTTATTTTTAGCAAGTGGGAAGCTGAAGCTGGGCTCTATCGCATTCCTCTGTTGTTTAATGTCCACTGTCTTCAGAGAAGTAGGAATGTCTTTCCCAGTTTTGTGTTGACAGACTAATATCTATTAAACATTTCAATTAAATAAGTTGAAGCAGTCCTGTGTTTCTCTCTTACATGGCTGGTGACAAGCTTTTGGCTCACAACCACTTCCATTTGACAAAATGAGATCTCCTGCTTCTAAGAACAGGAATCTCTGGTAGTTTGATGTTCAGCTTTGCCTGCACTGTTATGTTTACTGCCTGCCAGCAGCTACTTGGGCGTAATTCAGGCTAATAGGAAGGTTGAAGAGGACTTTAGCAGAACCATTCTTCTTCTTTCCGCAGTGATGCTTCACTAGTACAAAGTGAGACTTAAGTAAAACGTCTTCCTCATTTTAGGCAAGCCACCATTATTCCTAGAATAGATAGGATCTTTTAGAATTATAAGGCATTATATGTAATTTCTTTCAAATTGTTTGACACCTTTACAATGTATTAAAGACTTGCTAAGGAAAGACAATAATAATTTGTAATAGATGTAATACCTTCTTAGAAAATTTCCTTGCCATTGATTTTAATTTTCCATGATGTTTCACCCACACTACTTAGCAAAATCTAGAACTGCAGTTGTGATTTGAAATTCTGTTCAACTGAAGCTGAAAAGCTAGGGTTTTTTTTTTTTTCTTCAATACTAAAAGATGGCAATTATCTTGAAATGAGGTTCAGACTGAATCTTGCTGATTATTACAGTAATCAGACTGCATTTTAATGTAAGCATAGAAGTTAGCATATTAGAACACTTTTTTGGATCTCACTTATGTCCTAAAACACTAAATAATAAACAGAAAAGTGTTTTGGCTTCTTGTTGGTTTGATTTTTCTGTTTGTTTGATGGGTTTTTTTAACATGGTTTTCATTATTAAGCTTTTTCCTGTTAGCAGCAGTAGAGTCTTAAGTATTTAGTTACTGTACACGTTGGCCTGGATGCGTGTGTAGGGTATGTATCTCACCAGAAGGGTTTGTGATACATCAGTACAGTGATGAGAAAATATTTTGCTTTTTTTTCACTTATTCTCTCAATAGTAATTATTTTGTATATTAAATATCATTACAATCTTCTCTGTTCTAACTCTAAGGACTTGTCTGCAAGGGAAGGCTCTGTGGAATAGGTGAGAGCACAACCAGATGAATGCTCTTGTACCTGCTAAGCTATTCTGTATGAAGGGTATTTACTCTAGACAGAGGTTGTTGCATGGGATTTTCATGCAAGTTGGTAATACAGTGCACAAAAAAAAAAATACTTATTCTGCATTAAGTGTTAGCTACTCAATACAGACAAGCTTTGGGTTATTTTTAACAATTTATGTTACAACTGCTTCCAGAAGTCTAGCTGGGATTGATGTCCAGATGACCTAGATAACTGTGTAAAACTGTAGTAAGTGATGATCTTTACTCATAATCACATAAAAGGTAAATGAGCCATAAAGACAGATGGGATACAAAGATACCAAGTGTCCTGTGCAGAAGTATACTGGAAGCATGTGAAATAGTAATTTTGGATTCCTGTAATACAGTTCAGTGCTGTAGGCAGACTCCTCTTTGCCCCAGATAAACAAGCTAACATTGCTTGGGTTGTGTACCCACAGTTTTTTGCAATGGCCTTCTGAAAATATGAGCCTTGTGAAAGCACACTGTCTGCATCTGTCTGTCTCCTTCTGCCCTAGTAACTTATGAACCAATGGGCCAATTTCAGTGAAATTAAGCAAAGAAGTGGAGAACTTCAGGACAAGTTAGTTCTCAGTTCTTTAGACAGGTAAAAGAGAGACTGTGACACAAAGTGAAAAGCTGTTGAAGCAATTCCTTCTCAAAAGACAGAGGGGTTTCTTCATAAGATCTGTGCCTAACTTAGAGGAGGGATCAGTCAGCGGTTGCACTGTGGTGAAATGGTCCTGAGATAAGTTCTCACCGTCATGCTGAAGTGCACTGGGGTTGGAGATCTTCTTGGAGAGAATCTGTCACGTAATTCAGAGAACTGTAAATTAGAACTGCTCAGTAAAACTCTTTAATGCTCAACTTGTGTTCCTGTATTCATTTTTTCCAGCTTCTGTATGAATCTAGTTAAGTGAATATCGCAAAGAACTATGTTATTCACTTATAGAAGTAATATTAATGGGGAAAATGTGTGTGACAAAGCACGTAATAAAAAAATGTACTTCGAAGTAGCTTCTTCAAGACAACCAGCTAAATTATCATTAGCAGCTCTCCCATTTCTGTTTTAAGTATTTGTCAAGAAAGGCTTTAGCATCATGTAACTGTGTTCAATTTATTTATTTTTATCCTCTGCTGTTATTTGCAATTAAATTCTAAAAAGAACAGACGTTACTGCTCACGGGCTGAGTGCTAATCTTGTATTTAAAGGGGCTTTTTTTTCTTTGGCAATTGAGTAAGTTCAGCCAGACATAGGATGCTGTAAAATTTCCAGAGCATCTACTCCATGTCATAGTTTTTGTATAACTCTGCTTTTATGGTTTTTAAACCTAGAAATGACATGGTTTACATCAAAGAAATTGCACAATTCAGGGATATACAGAATGCTAAAAAGAACTTGCTGAAAAGTTGAATACATGTTGCAGCACTGATACCATACATTTGCCAAGTGTTGAGGAAAGCTCTCAGTCCCCTGTATTGTTCTTTCTAATCGTTTCTACCAAAACTTTTAGTAGTCGTACAGAGCAATTGCCAGCCTGGCTGCAGTAATGATCACATCATGGTATACATGTCTTCTACTGGAGACATCAGAATCAGTTTATGGATATAGTTACTTTGGCCTTCTCTCTTTCGCCTTCTGTAGAGGCACTATACTATTATGATGTGGCTGTCCGTAATTATGTAAGCTGCTGTTTCTAGTTCAGTTGAAGTACTGTTAACAGATACCTTGGAGATGCCTGAAAGGGGTAAATAGGATGATTCGATCTTTCCTGCAGCTTTTTACAGTTACAGACTCTTAATCTAACATGGACCTGAGTGGAAAATCTTGAGGCAATTAAGTTGCTGCCAAGAAAGAATTTTTATGGCACCCCCCAAACCCCCTTCCATTTCTAACCAACTTAGATCCACTAATCTTAGAAACATTCTGTGGTATTTGTGTCTGGTTTTTTTTTGAGGCTTTGGCTTTGCAGGGAGTTACTCAATGACAGGCATTTCTGAATACTGATTGCAGTCTAAACATTTTGGTTAACTTGGGGCATCAGTGAAACAGTAGGAATAGATTTTAGGCATCATTTACAGAGGAAGAGGAGACTGGCACCGTCTTTTTGCTCTCTGCAGAAATGAAAGGATGGTCCGGTAGCTTAGAAGTGAAGACAGTAATTTCTCGTAACATCTGGACTTCAGCATCTGATTCTGTGACTGTTCAAATGTTTTGTGTGGAGACGAATGTCTTTCAAAGAATGACTGAAGGGAAAAAATAAACAACTCCATTCATCTGTTATCTCAACATGAGGTCTCAGCTTGCTTCTAGGCCCTGTCCCAGGTCAGGAAAGAAGGGACTTTATGATGGGTTTTCTCCATCCAGCATGATTACCCTGAGCAGAAGCCTAAAGAAAATACTGGAAGGAAACCTGTCTGTGCTTCCAAGCTAGTCTGGCACCTAGGCTGCAATGGGAGATGGGAGGTTAGCAAGGCTAGCTTGAAAAGTCATACTCTGCCTGATATGCAGTGCAAAGACACATCACCATTCCCAGAAATGTGTTTTTATTTCTGTGGCTCTGGACTGATCCATTCTGGGATGATCCCAGCACAACTGGAACAGTGTGTGGGCTTGCATGAGGACTGTTAGGCCTGCTGACTGCCTGTGGGATGTGTGGAAGTTGATGGCATGTTAACAGCTCAGAGCATTGTGAACCTTCTGCAGTGGTTGGTTAGCCCAGCTTCAGGGCAGTATTGTATTTAGAAGGGATGCATGAGTATTCATGTTGAAAGCCATCTCATGTCTTTTCTTGTTGCAAATACTTATTATTACTAATGTTAGTAATATTTATTTAGATATTCTTGTTTAAATCGTAAGCATAACTAAGTTGTTAGTGTAGAAATGAGAGCTAATAAAGCCCTCAGCTGAGCATGTTTAGGTTGCAAGCAGTCTTTGTTGTTGTGAGGAGGTCAGAGATGCAGAAATCCTGTTGGTTCAGAAGTGACGCCAGATCCCTAGATAATGTCTGCCCACATAAAATGCAAGATGCATTTGAGCAGGACAACAACAAAGTGCAGCAGAGATAAAGAATTGACAGTGGCTTGAAAGGGCTCTCTGGTATCATTTTCTAACAGACTAGATAACATTAGCTTCAAGCTAAACACGAAAGATAGCAATCTTTTTTTTTTTTAAAGAGGTGACCTGTGTTTAATAGCTGATCAATTCGATACAATACAGAGAATTAGTAGGAGGAAATTAAGAAAAGCAGAGAAGCTTTGTTGGCTAATCTATGTTCTTTTTGTGTGCCTTTCCAATTCAGATTACATTTTATGTTACTCTTTATTTCCAATTTGTTGCTCTTTACTGTGCTGTTACCTTTATTTAAATATCATTAATTCATTTTGATCTTGAGCACAGTTGGTTGCAAACTGCTGTCTCTGTTACAAATTGATTTGTCCTTTAAAAAAAAAAAGGGGAGACAGAAATGTCAAGCTTGTTTCACAACGGAAATGTTGAACATAAGAGTTGGCTCCAATACAGCGTCCACCCAGTGGTTCTATGAATAAGTGTTTATAGATTGTACTGAGGTTTCTAGCCAACTCCTAGTGTCTCCTATAATTGCTACTGTAGGAAACAAAAATGTTCATCTGAAAAACAAAACTCTTCATTCGAGCTGGGTAAAGTTATTATTCTACTTTCTGTGTAGTTTGCTAAAGGACAATAAACTTGTGTTCAAAGAAAACAGCAATATGAGATTTCACTCACTGCTGATTTCTTTCCAACTTCAGTGATGACTGACAGTAACCCTCTGGTTTCCTTGACTTCTTTTAGGGCCTTTCTGGTTTTTGATATTTTGATAGGGTTGAAAGGGTGGTCAGTTTAAAAATGTCTGGACTTTCTGGTGAAATTCTTAGGTTTACTCAAAAACCTTGTATCATCCTCTCCATGTCTACGTGCATTCTTTCCACTGTTTCTCTTGTTGATTTTGTCATTTGTGTTAAGCAGGTGCACATGAGTTGGTCTGTATTGCATTAGGTGATTGATGTTGGTAATTTTCCTTTGAATGTATCAATGTGGACATATGCTAAAGCTTTCAGTAGTTCAAAGTTATAATTTCTCTAAGTAAAACGGTGACTAAATGGGACACAGACGAGAGCCATTAAAAACTCTGGAATATACGCTGTAGAAGCTGGCATTGTTCTACAGCGCCACTCTGCTGCTGCCTTCCATATAAGATGGGTCCTATCTGTACACACAAAATATCATACAGCAAAAAGAGGGAAAAAATAAGGAAAAATTGTATACCACCTGCTGATGTGTGAATTGGATAGCAGTGCAGGAAATGACATGTGTTAAATTACTCTGATGATAGAAGGAAAAAAAGTAAGAAAGTAAACGATTTATTTTAAACCACCGAATTAGAACATAGCATGTGTTCAATTTGAAATACAAAAGCTGAATTCAATGTAATATTGACCACTGACATTTAAAGTTTGAACAAATGCAGTGCTTCTAAAATTTAGAGGTGAAGTAATACTCAGACCATACTGCTATAATGTATGCAAAGGATTAAAGATTAAACTTTATTAAATTTGAATCACGAGTCTGAAAGCTTTTCAGCCTTAAAGTCCATTTGTGTAGGAGTATGCGAGCATGGATGAGTGTACTTGTACATATGGAATATAATCAGATTTTTCTAAAGCTCCATGGACAATACACTTGTGGTTTCTATATGCTGAGTGTCAGATATAGATCTTTCTGCTATATGCTTTATAAACAGGAAAGGTAAACTTTTAACTTTACCATTTGGATGTAGTATTCAGCACAAAAACTGGAAGGAGAATTCCAGAAGCTAATATGCTCATTCATGTAATGTGATTCCCTCTGTGTTACAATCCTTTAATTGAGACATATTGCTGTGTATCCAAAATGTCAAACTTCTATTTTATGTTAGAAATATTAATTGCAAAACTTGGCAGCTTCTGATATCACGTCACTGAAAGAGGCAGTCTTGGTCATAGAAAAACCTCTCTTCAAAGTCTGTCCTGGGGGGGCTGGGCATGGTGGGACAGCACATAACAAAACCAGTAGTTTTTCTTTGGAAGAATGCATTTAATGGCCAGAAAGCCCCAAGTGCTCTTTCAAGAATGAGGGAAGCTTTGGCTTAAAGGCTTCTCTCGCTTGGGTCTGAAATGAAGACGGGAACTGACAAGAAATTAACAACAAATGTTGTAACAATAGAAAAAAATATGGCAATCCAGATGAAGAAGCGTGAAACAGAAAACTGAAATGGAAAGGTAGAAAAGGAGAACATATATAGTCAAGAGAAAAAATATAATTAATATAACTACAAAAAATGGGTAAATTAGGAACAGATCGCATCCTGGCTGTAGTTTTGACCTGTAAGTAGACGTGGGTGGCAAGATCACCAGCAAAATGACAAAGTAGACTGAAGTGTGCATTTGCTACTTATTTTCTGTACTGGGAAGGATGCAGGATATTGCACATTGATTACATTAGGAAAGCAAATAGTTTGAAGTCCCTTAGCAAGCAAGGAAAATATTAACCACCATTTAGATCTAAATATTTTATACAGCATCTGTGAATCTGCTATTTGAATGTTCTATCCAGTTCAGAGGTGCAAATTTTTAAGTGATGCTGATAAATCAAGGAAGGTGTTGAAAAGAAAGATGAGGTGATTATAGTGTTTCCTCTCCATAAGAAAGACTTTATTCTGTGTAGTTATTTTATCCAGGAGGTAAAATCGTAACAAGAATCATCAGTTGGAAACTGAAACATAATAAATTCAAATGAGAAATCAAACCAAAGGTGAACAGTGGTGCTGATTAACCTTGAACAATCCCAAGGGAGTGTGGAGGTTTTCCAGCTCTCAATAGACTGAGGTCAGGACTAGGTGCCTTTTTGGAAAGTCACACACAAGATTTTAAGCTTGATACTGGAACAACAAATGAAACGTAGTGACCTGTGGTATGCAAGAGGTCCCATTAATGCCTGTGTCTTAAAATGTTCAAATTTATTAATCTTGGAGAGAATGATGAATCTTGAGGGAGATCTTGAGTGAAGTCAAAACTCTGTATTGGTCCCTGTAAGACAGTGGGGCAAAGCCAAG
Organism: Bolborhynchus lineola; assembly: GCA_025448015.1. Lineage (NCBI taxonomy): Eukaryota > Metazoa > Chordata > Aves > Psittaciformes > Psittacidae > Bolborhynchus > Bolborhynchus lineola. The sequence goes on along the minus strand of JAOEHX010034641.1, from coordinate 15,710 downwards.
AGCTCAGCCTTCAAGCAGCAAGCCATGCTCTGATGAAGGGAGGCAGCGGGGGGTGCCTGGCATAGGGGTTGTGGGGGGCAGCCCAGGAGCGATGCCTGCCAAGCTGGCACTGCAAGGATAAGAAGCAGTTGGTGCTTTGACATGTGATCTTCAGAAGACTTTCTCTTAGTGGCTGTCCCAGAGTCGCTTCTCTGGCTGCAGCTCTTGGCATACTGAGAAAGCTGCTGTTACACATAGTCAGTTGGGGAAAACTTTATAACAAGCATCTGCGAGCAACACATCATTTCCTGTGGTTGTCCTGGCCATGAATTTTTTACATTGCTCTGCCTTCCCTCTCGCACATTGCTAATCTCTGGTAATGCTTTTTTCTCCACTCTTACTCAGTGGAGTCCAGGCTGGCTTTAATGTAGAGACCAGCTTGCACTGCTGATCACTGTGCTTTTTCGTCTTTCTTTGTTCTTCTGACCTGTTTGGAAAGCTTAGGTCAAGTTGTTACTCCAGCACTGGCTAGTTATGCTCAGTATGTGACATCCCTCTACAGCTGTTCTGATTATGCCACATCCTACTTCATTCCTCAGACTGTGTGCAGAGCCAGATTTGCAGTAGTCTCTTTTTCCTATGTCTTGTTTTATTCGGGCAAGCAGATCTGTCCATCTTTTTAGATGGTAAGTACTGACATATCCAGAATGCTAGTAATCGGGCTTTCTACTGATGTCAGCAGCCAGTGTCATCTAACACTGTTGTGCTGTGCACCCGGCAGTAAGAAAATGAGAAAACCACAGAAATACAGCTGTGTTCCAAGTAACTCTTGTTTATTACTGTGTATAAACACGCAAGGCTTTTCTATTTAGATATGCTGTGTTTCTCCAGTATTCTGGTAATTTCTACAGCAGATTATAGGAAGAGCACTTTGAATTGTGTAAGTAAAAATGATTTTTCACTTCTAGCACATGAAATGATCTAAAGTAAAGTTTATTTCTGACAAATCATTATGTATATAAATGTATTTGTGCAGGCTGCTGGGTCTTTTTTGTTTGTTTTGGTTTGGCTTTTTTAACGCAGAATTAAATGTTTTGAGGCAGTTTTACAAACAACAAAAAAAAATGGAAAAAGAAAGGAATATTTGACTGGATTCCAGTTCTTCTGGAAAAGTGGTAAAGAAGGTACTCTCCACCCCATTGAGCTCAGTGATTCGATGCTTAACCCAAAAAGCAGACTGTGAAATTCCGTTTACACAGATACCAGGAGCAAGTTTGGGGGAATTATATTTTTTTCTTACCCCTCTTCTTGGGAGCTTGTGTCCAAGAAAGAAAGGTGGATTGACCCTGAGAGAATGATATACTGGGGAATGCATAGCCCTTGGAACCTCTGCAGTATTGCACTCTTAGCATGAGAAAGTGTAAAAGCTGCTTAATAAACAGAAGGAAATGGGAAACACATAAAGGAATAAAGAGTTAAGAAGCAGGTATACCAAAGCAGTAAAGATAACGGTGCTGTCCTGAGATGAAAAAGTAAACTGTAATTTTGATACCACCACAAAATTGTTGAAATAATAGCCCCAGAAACAGTGGTGGGTTTGGTACTTGGAGTACTTTTGTGGGTGGGGGGAGTGGAAGGAGGAGGGTACAAAATATATTAGAAGTTATTGAGTCATTCAGAGGTTAATGCTGGTCACTGGCTGTACTGATGGTTTAAAAAAGGTATTACATGTGGAGATTTTTATTGAAAAGGTGATTGAGGTGTTGCTCCCTACAAAATGTCCATGTTTCCTTTTGTTAGTGACAGAACACGTAGGTTGCTGCAGCACAATACTCAGCTCAGGAGGGGGCCTGTGCATCTTAATTTAATTTTTTTTAGTACTGTAATAATCCAGTCTAAGATAGCAATTCATGTTTAGCAATTCTGATTTAATTTACAACTCAGCTAGAATATAATTATTTTCTGATTATACTTTAGATTTTTTGATAAAAGACTAGTTTTGAAGTTTGTAGGAACAGTAAAGACTCACAAGTGTTTATGAGTCTGCATTTATTTCTGTTTTTATTTCTATATTTATACTGATTTTTCAGTTTTGTACAGTAGGTGATGAATTTTTCTGAGTTCTTTCTAATCCTAATGTCAGAATTTGTTTCAAGCTGCAGATAGTCAAGGGTTAATGGATTTCTATATTGCAAATTTTAAATCTTAATGCCCACACAACACAGTTCTGTTAATTTCATAGAATCGTAGAATGGTTTGGGTTGGGAGGGACTTTGAAGCTCATCCACTTCTAACCCCCTGCGACAGGCAGGGACACCTTCTACTAGAGCAGGTTGCTCCAAGCCCTGTCCAACCTGGCCTTGAACACCGCCAGGGATGGGGCAGCCGCAGCTTTTTTGGGCCACCTGTGCCAGGGCTTCATCAGCCTCACAGGGAAGAATTTCTTCCTAATGTCTAATCTAAATCTGCTCTCTGTCAGTTAAAAGCCATTCCCCCTTGTCCTGTCACTACGTGGCCTTGTAAAAAGACCCTCTCCAGATTTCTTATATCCCCCCTATAGGTATTGGAAAATCAGATATCCTTGGAGCTTCTGTTCTCCAGGCTGACCAAACCCAGCTCTCTCAAACCCAGTCCATAGCAGAGGTGCTTCAGCCCTCCAAGCAGCTTCGTGGCCTCCTCTGAACTTGGTCAAGCAGGTCCAAGTCCCTCTTGTGCTGGTGACCCCAGAGCTGGAAGCAGTACTGCTGGTGGGGTCACACAGGAGCAGAGTAGAGGAGGAAAATCACCTCCTTTGACCTGTTGGTCACACTTCTTTCGATGCATCCCAGCAAATGGCTGGTTTCTGGGCTGTGAGCACATGCTGCCAGCTCACGTTGAGCTTCTCATCAACCAACACCCCCAAGTCCTTCTCCTCAGGGCTGCTCTCAATTTGTGCTGATGACTGAAAGATTTGCAAATTAGCTAGTAAATATGATTAGAAAAACCACAAAACTATGCATTATAAAGGTCAATGCATTCATTGGCAGACACTGCATAGAATTTGGGTATTTATTATAAAGGTACTGTATTAGCAAACATAGAAAATAGGGGCTTAAGAGGCATCAGTTCAGCATCATGTTTCTACTTCAAGTAGTTGTTATATTCCCGTACCTCTACTAGTGCATATGTTATGTGGTTTTCCTCTTGAATACTTGCCAGCAGTATCCCTGAGGGATTCATTCAGCCTTGTGGACTGCCTACATCCTACAGGAAATGTGGAAGACCAAGCATGCCTCCTGTGCATTGGCAGCTCTCACCTATCACTTTGTCCAGGCCTTTTACTGCCTGTGTCAGGACTTTGAAAATGCCATTGCTTTACCATGCAACTTTGCTCTCTCAATCACCACTAGTTTAATACAGTGAATATATTCAGTTCCTTTCTTTCCCTTTGTAAATCTCATTAGATCTATGATAGCATTGTCAAGGCTACAAGTCTTGTCCTTTCAAAATGGCTGCACCAGTTCAAAGAATGTATGTATCACTGCTTTCGGGGAGAAGCATCTATCCCTGGTGGGTGAATAGCACATTCAGTGGATAGGCAGGAGGCATCAGGCAAAACTGTAGAACTCCCCCACTGGTCTCTCAGGAGTCAAAGGTACAAGCACAGGCTTATTATCTTATGAAGAGCCAGCATCTGCTCTAGTGTACTGTGGATCAGTGTGGCTGAGAAATCTTCATTAGAGGAGGTAAAGAACAGATGGATTTTCTGAGACAGACCCTTCTGAAGTTCCTCTTCTGGGGCATGATTCCTCCCTCATCACACTGATCCTGCTGGTCTGTCTCTGTCCCGGATCATTCCTGGGAAATAGTGCATGCTGCAGTGCCAGGAGCTGTCACTGCAGTTCCTGCTCCGAAGCAGTAACCACTGCTGGCACAAGCTCTTGAAACAGGATAGACTCTTACAGAGTTAATTCATCTGTTAATTCCTCTGCAATCATATTCCACATGTTAGCCTGCAGAAATGAGAAAACACAACACTGGCAGACGTGCTCCCTGCTCAAAAACCTGATTTCATGCTGCTTTTCTGGCTTAGTCTTGCCTTTGATGCCAGGGTTGTAAGTCCTGGACTAGCAGGTTTCTGTATTTACTGATAGAACTGCAGTATGCAGAACAAGAGGCAGCGGTGTTGCTCACCAGGCATTTTTTCATCTCAGTACCTTCCTGACCTGAAAGGTTTTAGATGACTGTGAAGCCTCTAACATGGGTGCTGGGTTTGGTGAAGAGATGCTCCTCACAGTGGACAGCATTATACCTTTCTGATCATCAGTTGTAGAATATGTGTGTGGATAGTTGTTCAAGAGTTAGGGCGCAGTTATTTATAATAACTTGCAATTTCTGCAAGAGTTATTGGGGGGTTTGGCACATAAAATTATGCATCTGAAAATAGAAATAGGTTGATGGGGGCATTAGCCATGTGTTTCACCCTTAAAAAAAACAGGAACTGAATGACCAAAGAGAATCTTCAGGGTGAGGCTAGACAAATGTCTGAGTTACCATACCACAGACATGTATCACATGTATCACATGTTTGTGATAAAAGAGCAGCTTGTCATTTTAAAGCTCTTCTTTAAGCAGGGAAATGAGAGGACAGTTTTGGGGATGATTATTTTATAGCAGTAACTACCAGCATTACCCGAGGCACAGGTTTTCTTGGTCATTGAAAAGGTTTTAATCATAGTGCTGCATTGGGTGCAGGTGGTGAGGGGCTGAGGGTGCCTCAGTGAGGAGAGGGCAGGGCTGCCTGTGCCAGACACAGCCTGTTCACAGCAGCCACAGCTGGGCCCGTCAGAGGAGTAGCTGGCACCTGGGTGGAAATGCACCTGGGACCGGGCACGACCCCACATGGACAGTGAGGTGTGAGGAGGAGGACCTGAGGAACAGCTTTGCAGCATCCAGGTGAGAGGAGAAGCAGAGTGGGGAAGGTGGTTTTACCTTTGTTTCTTACATCAACTCTATTTTAATTAGTAAAATGTTAATTTTCCCCAAGTTCTGTTCTGCTTATGGTGGTAGCTGGTAAGAGCTCTCCCTGTCTTTTTATCAAACCATGAGCTCTTCCATCTTATTTTCTTCTGGGCCCTGCTGAAGTGGAGAATGAGAAAGCAGCTGGGTAGGTGGCTGAAGAGAGTCAGCCCACCACAGCTGTTTTAACATGGGGCTCTAAAATGTTCTGACTTTGCATCAAAATATGGCCATGGTTTCTGCTGAAACTACAGAGGGTGTTTGGATTTTACCACTTCATTCAAAGCATCATAAGATGCTTTTACAGTAAACTGTAAAATCCTTTTGCTGCTGAACTGTTCTGGGGTGAGGGATCATGAGGAGAGCTGCTGTCTGGCTCATGTGGCTGCAGTTTGCCTAGAGGAATGAGTCGATCATATTGGTTATAGCCCATGTGGGAAATGGCTGTGTTTGGATCTGGGTCTGCTCTTTGAGAGATCAAACCACAGCGTGTCTGGGAATAGCACTGTCAGACAGGCGTTTAACAGAAGAGTTAGCTTTTGTCTGGTGTACTTGAAATGGAGTCAGTGATAAAAGCAAAAGCTGTTGCATTTGAAGAGCCACGTTTATGTGCGCTAACAATGTATCTTCTCTGTGAATTGGTGCTGAGGGAGGTTTGCAAGACACACTAATGGTTTCTGCCAGCACTCTCTCCTTCTTGGTCCAGCCAAGTTCATTGGTCACTCTTCAGTGCAATGCCCCATTGCAGAAGCTGAGAGGAGACTTTAGTCGTGAGGATAAAATTCACCCTTGTGCAACATCCAAGTGGAATTTGAGGCCGCTCTTTACAGAGCTGAACTTGCCCTGGAGGAATAACAGCTTCAAAGATAATGCCAAACTGGGTTTTTTTTTCAGACCATGTAGTTGTTACAGGGAAGCAAAGTAGTTAGGAAAAGAGGGATGAAAATGGCAAGCTATGGGCATGGCTTTTACATTAGAAAAGTGGTTAGTAGTGTTGCTGTGTACATGAGATACAACTTCCTGATGATAACATAATTTAATCCCATATTTAATTAATATTTTTAAGAGTATTACTACCTTTGTTGCTTACAGGTTTCTGATAGTTCCTTAGGAATAGGACAGCTAGTTAGATGAGCAGATCTTCCTCAGCTGGGCTCCCATTTCATGTCCATGTTAGAGCTTCTGTGTTGCAGATATTACATATGCAGTTCAATCCATGTAAGGAGGGAATGGCTAGTCTTCATGTACTTCCTGTTGATTTGCATGGAAAAATGGTAAGGATTACAGAGAAAACTTAAAGAAATTACTATTCTTGCAAGCATCTCAAATTTCTGAATTTATGTATTCTTGACAGATAAACTTGATTAAAATTTTCAATGTATGACTTTGAATCATATAAACAAGTTGATTTTATAAAGTACATATTTACATATTTTAGTGAAACTAATGTCAGTGGGCAAAAAGTATCACCTGTCATTGAATACATTACTCTTAAAATAATTATAATTTTCAAAGACGTGGTGTTAGAAGTTAGTAGATGCCAGAATTCCTTCTATTTTCCTTTTCCTCTGTTTAAAATGGTGGAATTAGATTACTAATGTCCCTCAAAGGGTACTTAAAATAATCAGGAAGTATCTGAAAGAGCTTCTCTCCTCCCAAAAGGACTTGTTAGGGTTGTCCCATCTGCCATGTACTATTTGCAATAGCAAAGAAGGCTTCTAGGACTACTCATTGAGAAAGGATAATGGAAAAAAAATATATATATGCATTAATGGTCAAAGCCTGAGTAAGAGCTGATGCCATCTGAAACAAGTTCTAAATATGTCCTTTGGAAAACATTTCCTGCACAGATCCCTTTTATTTTTTTAATGTATGAGGACAGTACCCCAGGCAGTACCACTTCAAGCATTAGGGGCATCACGTGCATTTGTCAGTAGTGAAGGCCAAATCCTGACACATGCAGCACCCACAGCCTAGAGTTTCCACCAGTTTCATTGAAGGCAGAAGGTTTCGTTCCAGCTACATAACCAGATCCAGTCTCCTTGTTTATGATAAATTGTTGCATTCCACTTGATATAGCAACATGAGTTTTAGTAGGTTTCTTTGAAACAAATTGCCAAACCATACCCAATACAACTTGCTAGTTTCTAATAGTTAATTTAAGAAAAAGGGAGCTGCATTCTTCACTTCACCTCGTTTCAGCTTCTAGCAATTAGTTCTTGTTATCCCTTTCTTCATTGTATTAAAGAATCTCTTTGTAACAAGTATTCTCTCAGTTATGGTCACTTCTTAATCTTCTTTGCTATAAACTTTACAGATAAAGCTCTTGGAATACTGGACTGGATCTCTCTCTTGTCCTCAAAACATTTCTCTGGTTCTCTTTTTCACTTCTTTACGAGTTAGGGTTTCTTAACAATGAATTCCTCTTTAAGAGGAAAAATATCTAATTCTTTAAATACAAATTCAATTTTTTTTAAATTGGTCACTTCAGACTCCCACAGTAGAGACTTACCAGAACTGATTATCATTATGCTGAGTAAACATAGTTTCAAAACTAAGAATACTTGTTCTCATAGCAGATGTTTCATGATGTTTTTTGAGTTCTGTTCATTTAAAAACATTTTTACATAGCAAAAGAACATAAAGACTGTGAAGTTGAGGGCTCAAAAGGCAATAGATGCTGAAACATAGGTTGCCTTATGCTACTTCTTTTCTTCTCATCTAAGTTAAATGAGGTTTTTCAGACTTCTATTTTGGGTGTAGACACTGAAGTCCTTTACAGATTTTTTTACAAGTGTCCTGAAAAAAACCCGAAACAATCTCAAACCTACAGAATCAGCTTTGTAATGAAATTCTAGCTGATAAAGTATGGATGATTCATGGTTTTTACAAACCACTTGGCTTCCTACACCTCCTTAGTCATTCCCTGTAATTTCATAGGAGAGAAAAAAAATACTGTTCCCAAGGGAAACAGTTGATGGAGTCCCAGATGAAATACATAATTAAAACATCAGTGACATATATAGCCTGCTGCTCTTTCGCCACTTGTCTGCTTCCAAATTGCAATTGGGTAGTAAAGTAGTAAAGTTATTTTAATTTCTTGAATGTGGTCTCTACCTTGTGGCAGTTGATTTATTCTTTCCCCTTTCAGTTAAGTTTTAGAACACTTTGGCTGTGACAGTAGTAGGAGTTCTCACAGAATATTTTAAGTAATGATATCAATCATTTAGTTAGACCCAATTCTCAGACAACCAGAGTTGCAGAACAGTGGCCAGATTTGTAGCGCAGGATTAAAAACCATGCAAAACTTCCAAGTATTACACAGGGATGGATTTTTATTAATTGTAACAATAACTTTTCCAGTAATTTCCATTACAGATAGGAGTTTTGAATAAAGAATTATGAAATTATTAAGAAGTAATGTCTTAAAATTGATCAGTGAAATTATGTATTTTATTAAATGTTTCAGAAAGTATGCTTTTAATTTTTTAAAGCGTATGATCATGAGGCCCCTTTAGTGAATATAATGAACAAGCACCCTCTCTCTTTCAGAGAAAGGCAAGGAAAACCAATTTTTGGCATCAGAAATTGGGAAACGATGGATCTGTGCAGAATGCTTCCATTCTATGAAGACCTTTCTGTGTATAGGTACTAGACTGCCCCTGTGCAGAATGTCCTGTGATGATAAGTATAGCTCAGTGGCATGTCCCAAAGCATGATGCTGCTCCCCTTTGTAATTTGCAGTAGCTGCCACAATTTTCCTTTGCAGTTTGTCTTCCAGCCCTTCAATGATGGGTGGGTGAAATATGGCAAAACTTTTTTTTTATTATTTTTTTTATTTTTTAAATCTTGAGTTTTGTTTCCCAGACCAGCATATGCCACTGCCTTGCAAATGTCATACACCTGTTTCTTTGTGTAGCAAATCCTGAGACTTACATAAGTAATACCTTTCGGCATTCTTGATGCTACAACAATGTACAAATATGTTGGAAACTGGTGAACTAAAAATTGTATTTGACTGTCTTGTTGTGAATAATGATTTAAAGGACTTGAGAATAAATGATTTCAGGGTAATGTCTTTATGCTGAGATGATTAGAATAATAGGTTGACCTGGTATGCCATACTGTGAAGATACAATACAGCTACTGTTACAGCTTTCTTATTAGGAGAAATATCCACTGCTACCTGGTCATGGAATTTGTCTGTTTTCTTCCTGCCTTTCCAGCATCTATCTGCTGCTTTTTTTTTTTTTTTTCATCTATTCTTTAGAAGGTTAATTTAAGAGATGATGCCTTTAATGATGCTCAGAAGGCATAGGACACTACTAGGGATAACACATAATGATGATAATCAGCCCCAAAACTTGAAATGACGTGATAGTAAATGTGAAGCCTGTAGGTTCCCCATTGCTCTAAAGCCTGTCAGTTATCTTTCATGTTTAAGTAGAAGATCTGAACTGTAAAAAGAGCTTACTGTGATAGCTGCAGCGTGGAAATGAATGCCTGGCTATTAAAATGAATAGGGGTACAATAGCAAATTATTTTAAGGATATGAAAAGAAATAATGATAAAAAAGGAAGCAACTGTTTACAAGTCCATTTTAGCAAGACTTTTATTTTGAGTTGTGGAACTTTATCAGTGCCATATATACCAAAACATGTGCCTGTGACACATATTATGATTTTGCTGGTAATTACTTTCAGTTACTTTTTAGTTTTACGTAGACCTTTACTTAAACACTTCATAAAAATAGAGATCTTTGGAAAAAAAAACAACTGGAAGGGTACCAGAAGGAGTAAATAAATTGTTCTGCAAGTTCAGCCTTTAGCATAATGTGCAACCTCATGGATTAAAAGCAGTAGGTATCACAGGTCAACTGCACTCGCTAATCACTGCCTCAGCAGAAGAGATTGACTTTGTTGCTGTCTGGCTGCAGTACGAATAGTAAATCACTTCATAGACTTTATATTTATTCAGTTCACAGCTTGAGCACTACTGTTTCACCTTTCCTCTGAAAAACAGTAATGCTCTTTGCTTTGTCCAGGAAATAGAATTTGCTCATAGAATCTCCGAACTATTTGTTTTACGTGAATGAGCAATACAGCTTATGCCCACTGGTTCCTGAACTGAGGCGCTGTCATAGAATGGTGTTTGCAATGAGTATATTGAAAACTGGGGGGAGAGATTTTGGTTGGGGTTTTTATTCTTGTTAGACGGCATCTGACAGATGATTGTGCTGCTTTATGCATTACAGTTTCTGTATTTTGTTATCTGTGAAGACTACCATAATATAACTTTGCAGGTAGAACTGCAGGCAGGCATCTTGTGAAAGATGAGCCTCCTGGGATACTGATTGCATTACCATGCTAAACAAAATTGCTGCAACAAAAATGTTTAACCAGATCTCCATAGAAAAAGGAAACGTTCTTCATTCAAATGTATTTTCAGAGGGAATCTTCTGAAATGGAGGAAGTATCTAAATATGCCTTTGAAATTACTAAGTATGCAGATGGAAGATCAAAAGTGTTTGACATACTGTTTTGCTTTCAAGCCAGAAAGTTTCAATTTTATTAAGAATGAAAGTGTCGTCCTAAATACTGACACCCATATGCCTCTGTGCCAAAAGTGTTTTTTGTCTAGAGCCAGGTTTGAAAAGATTTTTTAGGGAAAAACTGGTCCTACAGCAAAGAACTGCCATGCGGGGCTCTGGGACAAATGGTTTCTGCAGGAGGGACATAGAAAGCCAGGCATGTTCTTGTTGGAGCAAATACCCTTCTCCATTGACTTCATTGGTTTGGGCTTACATCTTACAAGAGGTAAAGACTGCCTCAAATGTGCACTACAGACAGCTGTAACGCCAAGTTTTGTAGCTGCTAGTACATCCTTTTGTAGCAAATCATCAGATAAAAATAAGTTTAAATAGTTTGCTTTGGTAGTGGGTGTTTCTTACCTAGCTCTTAGCCTAATACCTTCTGAGAGATAATTTATTGTGATTATTATTCCAGCTCACAAAATGGGTTTTGGAAGGTGCTGAATTCTTGTCTGCATACATGTTTCAGATGCTGTTAACAGAGTAGCATACTGCTATTAAACAATTAAGTCAAAGGTTTATGGTAGTTTTTTTGTAACTCAGTGGCAAGAAAGATGAAGTACAATAGTACAACAAACTATTAATTTTAGCCAGAGTTTCCAAAACTGTCATGCATACAGTTGCATTTAAATGAGTATGTTCTAGACGTGCAATTAAGTTGCTTGTGGTGCAGCTAATGAAATACAAGGGTTGGTTTTCACATACGTTCTCCTGAGCATTCAGACTTTAATATATTACTGTGCTTAAGGCAGGGTCTCGAAATATGAGGGAAGGAGGGGGAGTTGTTATTGCCTGTTAGTCTCAAATGCAGGAAAGCATAATGCTATAAAATGCAATGGATATTTTGATACAAAGGTGATAAAAGAAAAGCTGTTCAATTAGCTATTATTTTCAGTGTTAAATTATAGCATATCACTGTAACAAAGTTAACCAATTTATAGCTATTCAAAAGTGTTATGTGTCATTATTATTGGGTTTTTCATGCTTTTTAAATTTGGCATACTGTTCGTGAATACTTTCTGAAGAGTTTTCCTTTGTAAAGAGGTTTCTCTGCCTTGATGACTGGCTGGCCAATGAGTTGCGTTACATTCCTATATTTGGTAGTCAGAAGGTCTGAAGTCTCCATCCTTTTGTAACAGAGGCTAGGTAGATGTGACAGCTAAATAAACTGCATTATTATGGAAAGGGCTAATTCTTGGAGAACTGGGGACAGATATGTTGTGAAAGAGGCTATGAGTACTTGCATGGGAAAGAATACAGCTTCAAACAGATTCAGCTGTACCTGGCCTGGGGCATTAGCTGCTTGATGCTATCAAACAGCATAGCAGAGAACGTGGGCATTTTTCCACATGCATCTGTAGTAGATGAACCAAATGCTAGAATCATTTTATGTGACAGTGAATGGACATCTTTCCTTTATCTTTTTATATATATAGATAAATGGTTTTTAAGAATAACGTGGGATAGAAAAGCATAGGATGTTTACAGGTGTGTTATAATGAATATTTAGATCATGAATAACTCCATCTTAGTAAAAGCAAGCCCAGGGAGAAAAGCATCCTTGGAGAACAGAAAGAGACCTGCACATTGCCCTCTCCTTGCAATTGCCCTGTCCATTGACTTTGTACAGGCTTCTCTTTTGCTGTAGCAGATCTTCTCTGGCTCAGCACCCCTTACACCCTACTATGAGAAATCCAGTACCTCATTGATGTTGTGTCTTTTCAGGGGAGTCCAGATGCTCTTGCTTGAGGTTTGTCTCTGAAGAGCACGTGTTTTTCTCTAGAGGGATGATGCCATAGTCAATAAAAAAGTTTAATTTAAAGGGAAATGGGAGACTTACTACTCTCTGGGTGGGAAGAAAAAGTAATCTATAAAATGTTTCCATGGTAGTGGTTTTCTATCTCTCTTCCAGGCCTTCAGAATATTCCAGTTTAGCAATACCTATTATCTGCTTCTACTTCTTCATTTCTTCAACTCATGTGCATTGAAAATGTTCACTTATCCACCTGGGCTCAATGGAGCTTTATACACCATATGTATTCCTGTTAAAGGCTGAACTTATTTTTATACTACTTCAGGTTTTCAATTAACCTTGCTTCCACACATTTCACAGCATTGAGAGCAATTTAGTATTGAAGAAAACTTGCATCTCCTCACACCTCCTCTCCTCCCCCCGTAAGACTTTAAAATGCAGCTTTTCTAGGCTGTATGAAACCTTACGATAATCTGAGTTACACAACCAGTTCAACACTGGATTTACATTTCTAGGAAATAACACCAGTGGTAATTTTCCCATATTAGAGATAAGCAGGTGTTGCCACATTCAGCTGCATTCCTTAGTAAAGCATGGACATCCCTTTTTATTCAAAGTGGATAGGTAGATGTATCTTTTTAATGTATGTGTGTACATCTAAAGAAAAAAACATTGTCTTGGAAAATTCTGTTAAATTCAGTGCGTTTACATGGAAATGAGTGAAGAGCAAATTCATGAAAGACAGCAGAAATGGTGAGAAATCCCTTTCTAAAATATTGTATTTGGTGCTACTGGTTTTCTTTGTTGTCACACATACTTTACACAAACTAATCTAATGGATGTGTAAATTAATGAGTCTTTTAATTCAGTCAGAGAACTGTACTGTAATAAGATATAAAATAAAGCATTGGTTTCATAGCTAATTGTAGGGCATTATCAGTTCAGTCATTTGTTAACCTTTGCCATCTCTAAATTTTTGAAAGTGCTTGTCAGTGTTTGGTCAGGATTAATGTTCCTCTTGCTAAGGTCTCTGTTGTGTTTGATAATATCTGAGGCATACTAGTTAGCAAGCTAAAGTCATGGATGCCATTGCAGACCGTTGTGATCTGCAGTATAAATTTAAGCTTCAGGGAATCATCAGTTCTATCTTCTCAGCTAATTGTTGCCCTCTGAATGCACATCTGGATGTCACTTGAGAATGTATTTCTTAAAGCTTTTTACCTTAGAATTTTGACTTTTTTTTTTTTCCCCTCATTCTCACTCTTTTAATCTCATCTCCTGACTTTGTCAAAACTGTAAAACTTCATCCAAATCAAGAAAATATCTTCATCCAGAAAAATCCGTTCTTGGTGTCTTACAAGAGTTTACTTTCACTAAACTTTTTGGAGCATAAGTGCTCATATTATGCCCAAACTGTCCTTGCTTCCTGGGACTATGTATTTGTCTTATATAAATCATAACATAGGTTTTTTCATATGTTCTATTAGCCATTTGTCTGCCAATGCTTCGAGGGGCTCAGTGCTGCCTCTGCTCAAAACTATATTTGCTGAAATTCTTGTGTATTACCATGCTTCCATGGCACTATCTTTTCCTTTTTGTGCTTTTTGGTGAATCTGCCATATCAAGTCTTTGGTTGGAGGAGTTTACAGGGAAGTCAGGTTTTTACTTCCTTCCTAGTTTATCCATAAGATCTCTCACATAAAAACACAGATCAAGCTACTGTGTTAATGTGGCTGATTAGGAACTATGTGGACCACTGTACTTCAAACCTACCCTATCTAAAATCTAAGTCTTTCTGTATAAATATTGAAGTGTTATCTCAAAATAAAATACTGGTCCATACTCTTTCTGCAGATGCCCCCTCAGTTATTTTCTCATTATGTCTATTAACAATCTGTCACCTCATCTGTCACCCAAATTCATTATCTGAGCATTGTCTTCAACTGAGTTTTCCTCTTTTTCACCTTACACCCATCTGACATGTGAAGTCAGACATGTGGTTTTTCCTGGCCATCTATATTGGCTGTTAGATTTCTTGCACTGTAAATCTGTTTTCTCAAATCTCAGCAAATCTAATCACTCAACTCAAATAATGCTGTCAAAAAAATTATTTTCCTAGTTTCTTTTGGTTTTGGCCATACTGCTTTCAATCACGCTCATGTGATGTGTGGCTCTTCCTTTTAGCTTTTAAGCAGTTTATTTGTTGTTCTTCTGCTCTGTCATCTTAGTATAAAAACGGCAGCTTCAACCTCAGTTTCAGTCATGAATGTCCATTTGCTTCTTAGCTCCTGTTTTTGAGCCAGCATCTTCATGCTTTGTCCCATCAGAACTCTTCAGACGCTTCTGCAAAACTGGTTCTTCAAATCTCTCCTCAAAATGTGCCTTTGCTGGGCTGCCTACAAAAAATACTGCTTGCCCTAATGGCTGTTTTCATTTTTTTTCTTTTGTTTTTGCCTCACTTCACAGAGCTGTTGTCTTTTGTCCTCATCAACTGTGTACATTTTTAAAGGTTTTTTTTCTGCTGTCCATTTCATTAGGGCTGATACTGTAAAGTGCAGGTCCATGAGTAGAACTCAAAGGCGCTATGCTAAACGTCACCAAAGGCAACAGTAAAGGCCAGGAAGAGTTGAAGTCATGACTGTATCTCTGCGGAATGGGCCTGGCACACTGTTCTAACAGTTAATATTTTTGGCAAAAACGCAGATATGGAAACTATGTCCATAGCCAGATGTGCACAGAGAGCTGCCAAAACAGAGAAGTATACACTGTAACTTATACTGTTTTCCTCAATAACGTACACAGAGATGCTAGCTCTTACCCTGGAAAAAGTGAAACACTGAATAAACTCTGGGATCTGCAGCTCCAGTTCTGGGGTGATGTAAAGTATTGCAAACTGATGCTTAACCAGCTAAATCATTCCCTCCAGCACCCTTTTGTTGTAATCTCCCTCCAAAGATATTAAAAATACAGAAACCTTGGCCAGATTGTAGTTGATCTAATTTATAAATCATTTTCTAGGTATTAAAAGCTAGGGCAATACACTAGTAGTTTTAAATTGTGTTAAATATACTGTAAGCTCCCAGAAAGATCCCTTCATTGAAGATTATTGTATGAAGATTTGAAGATTAAAGTGTCTAGATTAAAGATTAATGTGAAGTGCACTGGGAAATTGTTTGATGTATAAGGAGCTATATAGTATATTAATTGTGCACTTTTCAAAACTGCCTGAGGAAATTAAACACCCAGTTCTCTTACTTGTCTTTGAAAATCTCACTCTAAGGAATTTCTTGTTGCACAGTGAAAATGGTAATGTTTTCACTGAGAGCTTGATGAAAAGAGGAAAGGAGAGATGTGGAGACCCTCTGTGTTCATATAGGGCTTGATGTTGGC
>JAOEHX010034640.1:8388-25245 GCA_025448015.1 Bolborhynchus lineola | reverse complement strand
CAAAGCTTCTAAGAGAATGCTATAGACACTGGGTTTTTTTCTTTTTAAGAAGCATTATATTTTAAATTACACAGCTCTTGGCAGTGTTTTGTTCTGCAAAGTTTTATTTTGGGCATGATTTTTATATTTAAATTTCCTGAAAGAGTGTACAAAACATTGATGTTGAAGCAAGACAGGTTGTTTTCTTCAAGTACAATTTCAGACTTTACTTTCAAAATGTTTCAGTTTATCTATGCAACAAAACAACCTGCCCCAGGATTATAGCTGTTGGCAATGCTGAGAAGTTCAGCCAACTGCATACATACATTAACTCATACCTAGTCTGAAAAAACTGGAAGGCTTATTCTATTTTTCATATCAAAATCCTCTATTATTCCCTAGAAATTAAATGAGATTTTTGTGACAGTATCATTTTAACACAGGGGTCATATGAATTTATGAAAATGCAAAACCTGTAAGAAAAATGCAGAGACAGTGAGTTTACCAGCTTAATGGTGAGGAAAAGCATTTAGCAAAGGCACAGTTTATTAAAAGTATAGCCTATTTTATTCCTATTCAATAGGAGAGACAGCAGGTGAAGTAATTTTGTAGATCCACTGACCATTACTATACCAGTATTTTCTTGGGTACTACACAGTGACCTTTTTTGTTAATTTACTAACTCCCACCACCTCCCCAATCATTCAATTATTTATTTTTTTTTTTAAAGTGAAAAATACAGTTAGCTGACCCCATGCCTACTGTATTGTGGAACATTCTGTTACTAGTTTTATATTGGGGTCCAAGGCTGTTTTCCAGAAGCTTTCTTGTCATTTTAACTGGTACACAACTGTGACTTTTGTCTTTATTTATTTGCTAGCTTGGCAAGGCAAACAGTTGGATTAGGAAGAGTTTCAGACACATTATAAGCCTTTATATAGAAAACCTGACCTTTCTTCAAGTACTGGAACTTTGCTGTGTGTAAGCTGCTGCTAATCAAATATTTAGAGATTTTTTTGCTGTCTACATTCAGTTCTTAAAGAGAAAATCATATGTAATTTCTAAACCTCCCTGTCTCTTAGAGCAAGCCATTCCTGTTTGAGATAAAGTCTACTAAGTGGGAAAACTAACATAATAAACTTTTTCTCACAGAACTTGGATGGAACAGCACGATACATGACTGAAGATTTTTTTAGGTCATATGGAAGTGTAATCTAATCACTAAGAATCCTGTGTATTCAGCTTTTCCTGCATGCTTCCTATGGAAGACAAAAGAAGGCTGATTCTAGCGGAAAAGGAAATCTAGCCTGTCTCATCTCCAGTGTATTTCACATCTTGTTATTGAAGACCATCTGTGACACAGAAGACATACTTTTAAAATTTTAATACATAAAGAACAAATCTTTTTCATAGTCTCTTTTCTTTGGCAAATGTACATAAAGAGCTGTGTTGTTGGTTGGCAAAACCTGAAGTCACAATGATCACTGGTAATCAGCCCCTACAGAGTGCAAAGACTTCAGTAGATGCTGGTGTACAGCCTAGTCTCAACTTGCCCTTGGAAAAGCAGGCTATATTGATTTACTGGGCTCCTGGTTGAGTGCACTCTCTCTCTGAGAGTCAGATTTGAGGTGTATGCATACCAGTAAGGAATGGGACAGGAGTTCAGGTGCCTAAGGCCAAAATTAGTCCTAGAAGAAGAAAGAAATTTGTAGCTATTGCTTGGCAGTAGAAACATCTGTGAGACAGTGAAGGAATTTTGCACCTTGATAATTCTTAAGGTCAAATAGGATCCCCTGTGAGTCTTTCTTAAGGTTTTCCCTGAGAATGCCTTAATTAACAGCTGCAGTTTATGACTACGATGTTAGCTCTGCTCTCTTTCCCGTGTATTCATTAGTAACCTGTTAGTGAATGTTTCACTTCATTTGACAATGTGGTGGGATTTTTAGCCTACTTCTCCCTCCTATTTTTTTAATCCAGTTGTCCAATACGTCCAGGTTTGATGAAGTTGGCAGTCCTGGGGTAATGGTTGAAACTGGTGTTCTTAAAGGTATTTTCAACCTAGATGATTCTATGATTCTGTAAGTGATAGAAATAAATCTCTTCTTGGGATTTTTTTTTTATTTTTGTATGGATGAAAGTCAGAATGTGTTGAGAGAAGCAGGAAAAAAGGAGTTATTTTAAGTTAAGTTTAGCAGCAGCCAGTCATCATGGCCCAGACATTTGGCTGTACTAGCAGTTGTAAGTGTTCTCTCTTGCCTTGTTGGCAGGCCAAAAATGCTAGCTAAGGATGAGATGGAAGGTACTGGAGACGGCAAGAGGTGCTCAAAATACTGTAGAAGCAAGTGAGATGGTAGCAACATTTGAGAAGAACTGGAGTAAGTGATCCAGGAGTATTGTAATGTGGGAATCTTGTAAGTAGATGGAGACGTAGGAGGAATAAGACATTGCACACCAGGCCTTGTAAAATCTTTCATAGGTTTAGCAGCCTGGTTTGTCTGCTTGTGTTTGTATCAGCTTATTCGTAGAATCATAGAATGGTTTGGGTTGGAAAGGACCTTAAGATCATCTAGTTACAAGACCCCTGCCACGGGCAGGGATGCCTCACCCTAGACCATGTCACCCAAGACTCTGTCCAACCTGGCCTTGAACACTGCCAGGTATGGACCATTCACCACTTCTCTGGGCAGCCTGTTCCAGTGCCTCACCACCCTCATAGTAAAGGACTTCTTCCTTATAGCTAACCTAAATCTCCCCTGTGTAAGTTTGAACACATTACCCCTTGTCCTGTTACTACAGTCCCTGATGAAGAGGATCTGCTTTGGTTTGTTGGTCTTGTGGAGAATTTCAGAGAAGGTGGGTGGGGTTTGGAGTATCTCGTGATGGACTGAAGGTGTAATACCAACACTCATATAAAAACTGTTAATTTCCTAGTGCAATTTTGTTCTTAGGTTCTGTCTGGAGTGTATTTAACCTGAACATTTACTATAGCATAAATTGTATTTAATTGCCACAGGGAAGTAGGATAAATGGGACAAGTAGAAGATGACTATGTTAATTGGAGCTTCTTAGCTTGTTTTCTCGGAAAACAGAGGCAGATGTTGCCAAGGTCCTTCTTTTTTCCTCTCCAAAGTGTGTATTTTCCATTCAGGAGTCTAGGTTATTTGGATATTTTCATTATCAGCATTGCTTTAAGATAAGAGTAGAGATTTCCTTTGCGGTGTTGTTTTTTTAATAGTCCCCTACCCGACCGCAAACTAAAATAATTCATTACTTTTCTGTCTTCTGCTGTTAATCTTTTAAAACAGTAGATATTCTGATTCTTGGTTTCATGTGTTAAGAATTAAGAGAGGGATGAAAAAAAAAATTACTTGAATAGGGTCCTGTACCAAGTAAGGCTTCAAAAAGAGCTAATTGTTTACTGGCTTTGGTCTCCTTGCTTTCACTAATACTTGTGTTACTGACACTGGTAGAATCATAGGTATTTGCAGCAGGTTGTAGTTGGCCTCCTTTGCAAGATAATCTAAGCCGAACATCAAAGGCTTTTCACAAAACTATAGGGTACAGGGTTTTTTTGTGTGTGTTTTGTATCTTATCTGTTAACCAGATTATCAATTGATACGAGTATGTATAGCTGTACTAAATTTCACGTAGTTACGCCTACTTACAGAATCCAAGCATGTTGGTCTTTATGATGACAGGCATCCAAGATGTGACCTATCAGTAGTGAGCCAAAAAAGCACCTCCTGTGTCCATGTTAGCATGAGCTTGTGTTAGTTAAAATTTGTTTGTGTTTTAGCTGCTTTGAATTACGCAGAAATGTTTAGGATCTGGTAATTTATGATGTTTCCTTTTAGGACCTCAGGGCAGAAACCCCACTTGGTGACCTGTGGCATCATGACTTTTGGGGTAGCAAACTCAGCAGCAATACCAGTCATAAGTCATATCGACCGCTAACTGTCCTAACTTTCAGGTGAGACTTCTCTTTTTGCTCATGGCCTGAATCTTTTTTTAACATACATTCACTCAATTGATAATAGGTAGGAGGCAGCAGAAAAGGGGAACGACAAAGTATCGAAAGGGTTATTGCATACCTTTCCTGGATATGATTTTCCTGTTTGTTAATTAATCTCAGTTTGAGTTCTAATTTGCAAATTTCTTATTTCTTATTCTCTTATATACCCTGGTACTAGGGGCAGTATAGTTCAATATGTGGATCTCATCATCAGTGGCCTAAGAGGTACACATTCCCTTCACTTAGCCATGCTGCCACGTGTACTTCTATTGTAGTTTCTGTTTTCTGCCTTCTGGTGACCTGTTAAATGGCATTTTCTTATAAATAGCATCAGTCTACTGTGGCCTTTTGCCACTTGGTCACTGAATAGTCTTCTCACCTCTTCTTTCCATGATACTTTGTGTTTGTGCCTGAGAATCCTAGTGGGGAAGATGTCTGCCTGTATATATAACTTGCTGGTTTTCTCAAATAACTACATGATTATGAGGATTAGTTGTGTAGATGCTTAGGTCATGTTTTTTGCACAAGGATTTGAGCAAGCAGTAAACCATGTAGAAACTGGGCACAGTAATGCAGAGAATCTTTGTGGACTCATCTTAAGGTTCTTTATCTTCCCCGTGCAACTCAGCACTGTGGATGGGGACCTGGCACTGGTTCTGCAGATGTGTCCAGTCTAGGCCAGGAACTGAGTGGTTGCAGAAGCACTCCCATTCTTAGTCCTCATATTCAAGCAAAAACTTTGACTCTTGAATGCAGTATCAAGCATTTTGTGTACTTAGCACTGTGGGTTTCACTCTCTGTTGGGCTTTCTTCACATTGTCATGAAGGAAAATATGCAACTGAATAGAAAGTGTCAGAGTCTTAAACCTGTTGAAACTTTCAGTGCATTACACAGCACATGCTTTCCTTTGTTTTCAAGGTCTCTCTGATATATTCCATCTCTAGTAACATCTTGGTTAGTTTAAAAAGTGAACTGGGATACAGTTATTGCTATTTCTGAAAATACATATGAGCATGTGAAGATGGTCCATAAAATGCTATTTTCACAAGTAAGAAATTGGTTTTCTTATTTTCCCTAAGCTCCAATTTATGTGCATCACATTTATAATAGGTTAGTTTTTTAATAGATTTTACATAAACCAGATGCAGACTGACCAAATGAACTACATATAATTCCCTATTCACACTAAGTTTCTGTATATCTCACCTACTGATAAAAGTGTATGGAAAATAACAAGATGTTTCTTCCTTTTCTTCTCCCTCTCCCTTTTATCAGAGTTCTGATCTTGAACAGGGTTTTGTGACTGAATTTTCACTTACACTTCCTTCTGGTTCTAATACTCGTATTAAATCTCTCTGGAACCAGTCTCACAAATCAGTTACTAAGATGTGCTAGCTGACTACTTTCTGCGTATATACTGATTGTGCCCAGATGGTTTCTGCGTTGCCAGTCCAAATGCTAGGACATTTTTCAGCTAGAATGTCAGTAGAAATCGTAGTCTCGGTTGCATATAAATTTCCTCTTTGTGTGGATTTAATTAAAATAATTTCATCCAGTTAGTTTTAAGCATGGTTTCTCTTAAGCCGAAAGGTATCCCCCCAGTAGATTTGGGTTTTTTCCACAAGGACACTCCTGCATTGCAACATTGAAGTTAGGTTGCTGACCAAAGGCGATTTCTAAGTAACTGTAGGTATGATTAACATAGTAGCATTAACATATGTCTTTGGAGAGGTTAGATACTATGCTGAATATGGTATCCCATATGAATGCTTTTAAGTAAAGATCAGGACATAGTTTCTAGCCAACTGTATTGGCTCAGTGGTAATAACATGCATGATGGGATTTAATGGGGTTTTCTCAGCTTTTTTTTTTGGTGGGGGAAAAGAGAGTTGTGCTATTTAATGCGATCTTGCTATGGGATTGTTTAATTTTTTGTTTGCATGTCTCTAACCACTGATGTAATTCCTAGCCTTAATGTTCTTGTTTCTGTATAGAATTAATTACCTTTTTGCTGGAGGCTTCTACCCAGTTGGTTTTCATGTCATCAATATAATACTGCATTGTACTATCTCAGTGTTGATGGTTGATGTATTCTCGATATTATTGGGTGGACTGCAATTCACTAATAAAGGAAGAAGGCTAAACCTGGCTCCAAAGACATCTCTTCTAGCTGCTTTGCTGTTTGCTGTACATCCAGTGCACACCGAATGTGTAAGTACCGAATCATGAGCTTCAGCAATTTATATCTTAGAAGTTCTTGACCATCTTGACTAATTAATTGACAGCCTTATACTCTACACATTGCTGTTATATATGCTCAATACTTCTTTTGGCACATATCTTATGAGAACCATCAAATGTTATGGTTAGTATGTTCAAAAGGTTGTAATTCCACAGGGCTGGACCTGATTGAGGAAGATAAATCATTTAAGTACCGTAACTAAAGAAGGATAGCCCTAAACTACAGAGTTTCCCTAGTTACTGATTTTCCCTAATTACTTTAAATTTGTATTTGCTTTGATGAAAAAACAGGGAGATACAAAATTGGAGTACGGACATTATATGAGCTCTGTATGTGAGTGTATTAGAATCCTGCATCCAGTTTTGAATCCATGCTGCAAGGACAACATTAGGAAAAATGGAGAGGGCTTGGAAAAGCCATGAAAATGATTAAAGGACTGGAAATCATCCCATGTCATGAGAGATCAAACTCTTTGGGTTTATATTTTAATATGACAGAGAAGATTAAAGGATTTAATTTTTTTTTATCACAGCCTGTAATTATGTATGTGGAGAACACAGGATTCATAGTAGTGGGCCCTTTAATAATGCTGACAAAAGAGTAATAGTGGCTGGAATTTGAAGCTGTAAAGATGCAGAATAAAAACATGGCACATGTGTGGCAAAGATCAAAGTCCTTGTGTGGAAATTCTGCTGAACAGGGAGAAGATAGGTTATTTGGGTTTTTTTTTAAAAAGGGCTCTCTTTTTGCACTCATAGCTAAGAAAATCTTATGGCCTTATGCCAGTGGGCTTGCTGGATGTGATCCCTGATTGCTTGATCTTATAATAATGAATAAATAAAATATAAAAAGATTGCAATGCAGGAGTCATTTCTCTTAGAGTTTGGAATGATTAAGCTACTGGGAAAAGTACTAACTTTAACTTTGATCTCTGTGCTAGGAATGAACACTGAATCCTCAGTGCACCTTATATATGTGTGGAACTGATTTTTCATTTATTCACAATATGCTCTGGTTTTGGCTTTTTTTCATTTGCTTTGCACATGATTGATGGGGAAGAGGTTATGGAAAGCTATGCCTCTCAGCTGACTGGGGACCCTGCATGTGCTGGAAAGCTAGAGATGGTGCGACGTTGTGTATTAGTAATTTGGCACCTTTTTTGGCAGTGCGGCTAACACATCCTGTCAGTCATTCTCTGGTGTTTGCTTGCCTGCAGAATAACTCCTTTGTGAGGGCGTGTTGTGCTGATGTCACAAGGGACCCTTGTATTTTTTTTCTCCAAAACCAGTTCTAGATGTCAAAGTGCAGTAAAACAAGTCTTCAGTGCTTTTGGGGCTCTGACATGTAAAGAGAAATCTCACTTGATTCTTACTTTGTAATAAATCTACTTTGACTCCTTTATCATTATCCGTAATCATTATCTTCCTTCCATTTAACTCTAAAAATATATTTAAATCAGCAGACAAATGTTAGTAAGACTTTGGTCATGTCAAATAAATTACGAGTGAAGTGGTTTGCTTGCATGTATGAGGTTTGAAGACTTGTGGATACTTGGGGCAAACATTGGAAGAAGAGGAAAAAAGTAGGATGCTTATATACCATATGTCTCCTAAGATTCAGGAGTAAACAAAGGCCTCTGATCATTTACACGGTGAATAATAAACCTTGCTGCACTGAAGCAGTCATCATGCTGCTATGGTTCTAGCATGAGTGTGTATCAGGCAGCATCTCTTCAAAAAGCATTCTTTATGGTTTAAAATCTGTGAGTTTTAAGTATCATGACATCCTGGTTTTGAAATGAGATGACATATTTTGACATAAAATTGTGAGGAATCTGTCTGCTTACTTCTTTGGATTTTGGTATATACAGCACAAAACAGTCACGTAAAACAGATCTTGAAAAGTTTGAAGCTTTCAGTACCTATGTAAGAAAAACAGCTGTCGTTTTCTAACTACATGTAAACACTCTTGTGGGGCAGTCTTCTCTTCTATAAAGCGGTTATCCTTTGTAACACTTGAGTGATGGAATACTAAATGAAACACAGACATAAGAATAGTCCTGATGCTAATTTGAAACTGGGATTTTTTTTGTTTACCTTGTTACTGGGACTACAGACCTGATCCTGCATTTGAGATAACATCATACTGTTTGAGTTGTCTGAGGCTGTATGTGTGATCTTAGCCTCTTAATCTCTTTGTTGTGACAAGTTGGCATTCATTTTCAAAATTGTGTTGGTTCACCTTTACTTTTATCTCATTAGCTGAGAGTAGCTCCTGAAGCAGAATGACATGTCATTATTTTCACGTTTTAAACCTGTCCACAGCCTTTGAGTTAACTCTCTTAATATCTTTATAAAATAGAAAAAGAAGCAAGGAAGTTAGATGCATGCCTTTGGATAAATTAATAAGTTTCTCTGAACTGCATTTAGGAGTCCAACAGTTTCTCCTTTTACTGTATCAAGTGAAGCTGAGAGAAAGGTGGGGAAGAGTCTCTTCAGTGTATTCAGTCCTACTGTTGTGCCTCTGTGCTTCTCTCTCTGATGTTACTCAGTAATAGTTGTTCCGTCAGTTCATATTCATACAAAAAATGCCCTTCTCCTAAGAGAGGTTAGCAACCAGCTTTAAACAAAATGAAGATACACTTTATACTTTTTCTTTCCTGTTACTGTTCTACTCGGAAAATGGGACAACTGGTGTGCTGTACAAAAACAAAGTGTGCTTTTGTCCCTGAAATATCACCTCAAAAAGGAAACTGAAAAAAAAACCCAGCCTGGAAGTGTTCTGCTCTGCTTCCAAAAGGCCTCTATGTTCATCTTCTCCTGGAAACATGGAACCCAGTACTCCAGGAAGTAGAGCTAGACTAAAATGTAAGGGGCATTTTCCATGATCCTTGCTCTGGGTGTATGTTCTAGTGAGGACCCACCATCAGGGCCTGTACTGTCCCTTGCCAACCCCATGTTACGATTTCCACGAATGGTTTATCATGTATCTGACACTTGTGTAATTGAGGAATGAAGATCCAAAAATACGTCATGCTGTGTCTCAGCAAGTTATTGTGAACACAGTTTAAGGGCTTGAACCAAAGCTTGGAGATGGCCCTGAGAATGCTCTTGATTTAAATAGGTTGGTGCAGATCAGGAGTATGAAGGTCCCAGAATGTGCTTCTCATTTTCTTTTGCATTAGTGCAGCTTCTGTTACAAGATGTATTTGAAGGTATCTTTGATGCAGTCAATTAATATAACACAAAAAACTGCCAGAGGGGAGATATCTTTTCCGGATTCTTCAGGCTAGGAACTATTTATCTATTCTGAATGTTCAAACTGCACTTTGAAAGCTGGCTTGTCTTTTGAAAGTGGACAGTCTCGATTTACATTTCAGCAGAGCTGCTGATTTTACTGGGGTTCAGGATGTTTGCTAAAAATTCTACTGAAAGCCAACATGATCCAAAAAAGCCCAGATGGAATAGGGCATTTTTTTGCAGTGAGGTCCTTCTTTATTTCTTAAAGCAGCAGGTTTTCATAAATTAAAGCCAAACCATTCACCTAGTTGATACTAAGCAATACCTGATCAAAATTAGGATGTGGCTTACAAAAGTGTGTATCACTAATCCAGTAAACCAGTTTAAAAAAAAGAAGAAAAAAAAAGGTAAAGTGGTATACCAGTATTTTTTTATACATTTCACCTTGTGTATGTGTGTATACCTTTATCTCAGGTATTCTAAGAATAAAATCTGGTAATCTCAAACTTTTCTCTCTTTTTTTTAAGGTTGCTGGGATTGTTGGCAGAGCAGACCTACTGTGTGCCCTCTTCTTTTTGTTGTCATTCCTTGGCTACTGTAAAGCATTCCGAGAAAGTAAGCATTCTGTTTGCCCCTTAAACTTTCCAATGTGTATATTTTCTGCATTCATACATTTCAGTGAAATATAGCAAAATTAAAAGTGTCAGCTTGATGTGGTTTGAATTTATTAATGTTTATACCCTCATAAAATATTAAAAACAACCAACCAACCAAACATGCTTTAGCAGGTATTTATTGTTAGAAGAGCTGGAAGGGTTGCTGTTCCTAATTCCCATTGAACACTAAGAATTTATTTTAAGAAAAGTCTGTTTTATAATAGGCTTATCTGTTAAATGTTTTATTGTTTAGAAGCATAAAGAAATATTTTAATAAGTATTTTGAAAGAAATAAAATCTATGAATGTATATTCTTAAATATTTTAGTGCACTTTATGCCATTATGTTGGGATGGCTTAAATAGGAACAAACTTTAGGAACCTTAATTGTATTTTTAATGAGTTGTACAGAATTATTCATATGAGTAAGCCCTCTAAATTCCTGGAACATACAAGTGCTGGCATATACATGCTGAATATAGTGTTACTCAGAGATTTTGTAAGACAGCTCTGTTTAACATGAACAATTCCATTGTAGATATTCTTTCAATTGAGCTTTTTGATCTGCTGCATTATTTGATCTGAATGCAGTTTTGCAGTTCAGATACAGTTGTGGAAAAATTATCTTGGCACTCTGATAAATAAACACACCATAATACATGAATTCATGATTATGAAAAGCTGTACAGGACATGCTATCTGAATGTGCCCTGCCACAGGAAATGCAAGAATCATTTGGTGAACCTGTGAGGAGCTGTGCTGTGAAAAGCTTGTGTAATACCAGTTCAGTAGGCATGGCCTGCAACATTTAACCAGAGTTGGCCGTGTATTACAGAGGTACCTGAGCTGGCTTTAGGTGATCTAACTTAACAACATTGTCTTGGCATCATAGAACTTAGTGTAGGCTGAGGGAGGGGTAAGTTAGTCCACAGTGAGCTGTAAGATGCTGCGAGTAGCTCCTGCTGACTGTATTTAGATGGTTTGGAACATTTTTGATTATTTCTGATATCATAAGTTTGACTTAAATATTACCACTTCAAATAATGTTTACAGTGATTGCTGTTCACTTTAGATATTTTTCTCCCCTTCAAGTAGGTTTTGTTTTTTTCAACTGAGATAATTTCTTGATGAAAATTGGCCTTGGGATCTTGTTTGTTCATTTATTCTTTTCTCACCTATTTTACTGGGTATGGTTGTGCTTTGGTGTTTGTTTTGTTAATGCTGGAGTAAATTAGACAAAGCAAGATGCTAGCAATGTGTTTTCCAGTTTACTGGTACAGGTAGACCTATATAGCAGGGGTAATAATTTTTGCATGGAGAACTCAAGAGCCAAATTCTTAGGAATACCTTGTAGAGTTTCATACCGGACTCTGTAATTATTTTGTTAATGGAGGACATCTCAGGAATGGTTTAAGAATGCAATGGGTACTCTCGCTGGGAATATTCTGAGTGCTTGTACAACTTGTGGAGGCCATTTGGATACCTTTTAGAAGTCAATGTAATTTTAGTAGTATTCTTATACTGAAATTCTTGTGATTGATACAGAAGAAGGAGAATGTCATGAAGAGAAGAAATTAAGCAGCACTTACTATTTTTTATTGGACACTGCATCATAGTAGGGTCAGAGCTGTGTTTCTTAAGCATACTCAAGTCTAGTTTTGCAAGGAAGATTACAGTGTGCCAGCAAAGTTGTGCCTTTTGTCTTTCAGGTCAGTTTTCAGCATTTTCTGTCACATTCACTGCCTGATTTTCCTTCAGCAACTGTTTTTAAAAACCTAGACTTTCTTTGTAGTTAAGAATTTGTATCCAAGTTAAATACTTGAGTCTCTTCCAACAGTTACCTCATTTTGGGTAGCCTCGTGGCAATTTCAGGTTCTTGCAGATACTATCTGGCATGTCCTAAACAAAAGAATGAAAAGTTATTTCCAGCACAACTAAGTTCTTCAGCAGATCTTGCATAGAGCGTGAAGGGAGGAGCCCGAGCTTCAGAGTAGCTCTTTCCTCTGAATCTTACATGAGTTGCTGCAGGCTGGTGAGCAATGTGCCAAAATCCAGACATTTCAGAGTCAAAGTTTCAGTCCAGAATGGTTCTGGTCTAAAAAGTGATTTTGGAATGCCTTGGTGGGATTCATCATTCATCCTGGATGTACCTTGCTGTGAAAACCAATTGTAAATAGAAGGGTGGGTGAGATAAAATAGAATAGACTATATCAGTTGAAAAGGACCTGTAACAGTCATCTTGTCCTACTGCCTGACCACTTCAAGGCTGACTGGAAGTTAAAAGCATGTTATTAAGGGTATTTCCCAAATGCCTCTTGAACACTGACAGGCTTGGGGCATCAACCACCTCTCTAGGAAGCCTGTCCCAGTGTCTGACTGCCCTTTTGGTACAGAAATGCTTCCTCATGTCCAGTCTAAACTTCCCCCTCACAGCTTTGGACCATTCCCATGCATCCTGTCACTGGGTACCAGGGAGAAGAGATCAGCATGTCCATCTCCGCTTTTCCTCCTCAGGCAGCTGTAGAGAGCATTCAGGTGAATCCTCAGCCTCCTTTCTCCAAACTAGACAAGCCTGTGAAGTCCTTAGCTGCTCCTTATAGGACATTCCTTCCAATCAGGAGCTCTAGGTTCTATTCTGCAGAACTGCTGCCTAGGCAGTCCCCAGCCTGGACTGTTGCATAATTCTGTCATTGATTTTCATGAGGCTTCTGTCAGCTTATTCCTCTAGCTTGTCATGGTCCCTCCAGATGGCAATCCTGTTCTCCACTGAACCCATAATAATTACTGCCAGTTTGCTCTTACTGATGAACTTTGAGGAAGTGTCTGAGTAAAACTACCATTGAAATGCCTGAGTTGATACTACTGATATGTTTGTGTCTTCAGTAACAAGTGCTGTTTTGTCACCAGCAGCATCCTAACACCACTATCAGACAGATTATATAAGTCTTCCATGAAGAATCTGACAATTCTTGTAGCAGGGCAATGTGAGATTTGTGTACAGCTGTGTTCCAGAAGTCTCTCTGTGCTTCAGTAGCGTGGATGTAGTTGTTGAACTGTCATTCTCGTTCTCTAAAGGAGACAAAAGTCATGGAAGAGACTGGTTAGTGCTTGTTTTCACCTGATATCTTGGTGAATGAATCTGAGATTTACTTTTTTATTTGTTTGGAGTAGGGACTCATCTCTTGAGGAGGATTTGGGTACTGTTGAGAAAGAATATATCATTCTGGAAACAATCAGGAGGTCAGAGAAGTATTGGTATCAGACTGCAAAACTTTCAAAGGCAAAAAATGCTTTTTGTGAAGCTCAAGATATACTACAGCTTGTTTGCCTGATGTAATCTGTTGTTTTGGTGGAATTTGGGGTAGACAGTTTCTTTTAGGCAGAATCTGTGGCATTATTTTTTTTCTTTTTAAGTATAAGCATTTAACACACTGTGTTAAATTATGTCTTGCTTGAGTTCTAAGACACTATTACTTTTCTCCAATATACAGTTTCTGATGTTACCGTCTTTGATAGAATATCATTTATATCTGCAAGGAACTAATCTGTTGTTCTCATTCTGTCCTGCTGTTTTAAAACACAGCTGTGGGGACAAATCCACTGCATAGGCTTTGGAGACAGCAAGAGCTGACAACTGTTTAGGTATGTTCTGGAGGGAATTGTGGGTTATTAACTTTGAATTTTAATGCAGGTTCTCTGGGAATTCAGAAGGCGATTTGAAATTGCTTTAGTGTTCATTTTGCCTTCCTTTGTCTTCAACTTTGACAGTGATCCAGTTGCATGTATTTCCCATCTGCATTGGTGATCTCTGAGTGATGTAAAATGAGGAGCTCATGATTTGCTTCATGTGAACAGTATTAGCCAGGATATTAAATAGGGGATCAACTGCCTGCTCATATGCTATGACTTCTACTAAATACTTTGTTCTGGTTGTGTGTTTGTTTTGTTCTGTTCTATGTAGTTGTCTGTTAAGCATCTAGTAGTTCATTGTTAATTTAATAAAGCATGTGAAGTAGACTGTAGTGATGAGTGTTGCGAATATTGGAGTTTTGTATTGTGGAGGTTTTCCTACAGATTGAAAATGTTTAAGTCTCCTGTATGAAAGAGATTATTATTATGGGAAGTTTGTTAGCTATTTTACAATTGGTCAAGAAGTATTTACTATTATTAAACATGATTTTTCATCTGTGTGCTCTACTATTCATATTTGAGCGCACTGGAAGGCAATAGTTGTCTGTGGAAAAACTAGACTTTCAAAGGAGTAGGTGCTTTCAGAAAACGAATTACTGAAGATGGTGACTACTTAAATTATTTTGATGAGCAGAGCAGAAACAAAAACTTTTTGTAGAATTAGTGTTAACTTTTGTTTGTCCCAGATGGTATAATTCAGGGATAGAAGATCCCCTTACTATGTGTAATGAGTTTGAATTGCTTTGATATGTTTAGGAATGGCATTTGCTATTGTAATTTAATTATTAAGTAAAATGCTAAGCTGCAGTAGAATGTGTATTTGGAGACACACAGGAGATCTCGGGCTTAAGTCAATTCTAACAGTATATTCTTATACGATCTTTTAAGACTAGATAATTCTTCCTCCTTTACTTAGCAATTCACAAGCAGGCTATTCTTAGAACTTGGGATGAGTATTTGTAATAGTTTAGTTGGAAGATGCCATCCCCTTAGGCAAGTCATGTTAATGAATTATACAAGCATTTGATCTATTTCAATTAAATGTTTCTGCAGGAGCTCAACATAACTTAACTTTGTTTTGACTTAACAAAGGAGCAGGTGCTTTCACAGAACTGGTTGCAGGGTTTCACCTGAAGATGGTGACTACTTAAACTGCTCCAAGCTGCCACCTGGCTGAGCCCTAAAATGCTCAATTGGCATTGAAGAAGGGGATGCAGAATGCCTCAGTGTTTGAATTGGTTATAATCATTTGGAATATTGTTATATTGAATTAAAAGTAAGACTAATCTTGGCACTTCTAAAGGGAGTATTTTCTTCATATCACTAACTTTTGAAGGAATTTGTTTTCATTTGACTTGCGGATTTAGGAAACTGCAAGATAAGGTCTCTCAAAATAGAATTAGCATTAGGAAGACGGAGTTGAGGTGTATCATCAATAGGCTCCTCATAAATTAAGGATTAATCACTTCCACGCTGTAAAAAATTCTGTGTGTGCTCTAGGAATGCTTACACTGGAGTCTGGCAGCCTCCCTAGAGGAGCTCTTGTGTCTTGTTTCTAGTTTCTATGGGTATTTCATTGAATCCCCTCAGCTTTTGGACTTAAAGTCCTCCTAAAGAAGGGACTGTGTGAGCATTGGGTTTTGGTTTTGTATAGAAACACTTTATTCCTCTAGTTTAAAAAAAAAAAAAAAAAAAAAAAGGCAAGTACTCTGTTTCTTTGGCATGGTTACTAT
This sequence comes from Bolborhynchus lineola, assembly GCA_025448015.1. Taxonomy (NCBI): domain Eukaryota; kingdom Metazoa; phylum Chordata; class Aves; order Psittaciformes; family Psittacidae; genus Bolborhynchus; species Bolborhynchus lineola. The sequence goes on along the minus strand of JAOEHX010034640.1, from coordinate 9,694 downwards.
TTTGTCCATCTGTTAGAGTGGCACAGTGCCCACTCACAATATGGTGTACCAGTTTCAACCAGGCGCAGGTGCCAATGAAAGATTGGTTTCGTTTTCTGACACAACATTCTTCTGGTGAGAAGCAGCACTGTATTAGGAGAATGTGCTTTGTTAGACTGATTACTTCTGTTGGCATGTGTGTATCTCATAATAATAATTAGCACTTATGCAGTGCTATACATTTTCAAATCACTTAAAAAATGAAGGCATTACTGGATCATGGTCTTTTGAATCTATTTTTCTAGCCTAGTTTAGTGAGATTTCTGTAAACTGGGGTGGGGGCGGGAGTGTTGTGTGTATTGACTCAGGAGCAGTCACGAGATAAAATGTTTCTTAATTGAAACTCTTTCTCTTTGAAGTTTAATCACTGATAAGTTTTCACAGTATTACAACCATATGTATTGGCCTTTTGAGGCTGCAAAAGAAAGCGAAGAGATTATGGTTTTCAGAAGGAGATCTAGATCACAAAAATCACAGAATGTTGGAAAGTGACCAACAAGGTTGGAAGGGACCACAAGGTCACCTGAGCCAGTTATACATGACCATGTCCAGGATGCAGACTCCATAACCTCCCTGGGCAACTTCTGCCAGTGCTTGGTCACCCTTTGAGTAAAAAGGTGTTAACTGATGTTCAGACAGCACCTCTTGTGCGTCAGTATCAAAGAGCCATAGAATGGATAGGGTTGGAAAGAATCTTAAGATCATCTAGTTCCAACCTCCCTGCCATGGGCAGGGACACTTTTCACTAGACTGTGTTGCCCAAAGCTCTGTCCAGTCTGGCTTTGAACACTGCCGGGGATGGCAGTTTCACAATTTCCTTGGACAGCCTGTTCCAGTGCCTCACCACCCTCACAATAAGGAATTTCTTCCTTCTATCCAGCCTGATTCTCCCCTGTTTAAGTTTGAAACCAGTTTATGCCTATTTTCTCTAGTCCTGTCACTGCACCACTGAAAACAGCCTGGCTGTGTCCTCTTTGCACCTTCCCTTCAGGTATTTATATACATCAATGAGATTGCCCTGAGCCTTCTCTTCTGCAGCCTGAACAGTCCCAGCTCGCAGCCTTTTCCCACAGAAGATGTGCTCCAGTCCCTTCATCATCTTACTGGCCCTTTGTTGGATTTACTCCAGTATGTCCATGGCTCTCATGTACTGGGGTGCTCAGAAGGGTTCCTATGGGGATGCTGGGAACGGACTCTTCATTAGGGACTGTAGTGATAGAACAAGGGGTAATGGGTTAAAACTTAAACAGGGGAAGTTTAGATTGGA
>JAOEHX010034639.1:0-10414 GCA_025448015.1 Bolborhynchus lineola | reverse complement strand
CCTTCCCCCAGTTTATATAGTGGGCATGATGTGCTGTGGTATGGAATACTTCTTTGGTTAGTTTGGGTCAGGTGTCCATTATTATATCTGTATATATTTTTTATATTCTATTATATATATTATAGATATTATATATTATATGATTATATGTTATATATGTAATATATAAAAAATGCATATAAACCTTCCTTGGGCTTCAACACAGGTACTAGACCGGAGTATTGGAAGACAAAAGGTATCACCATTTCTGATGCATTTGCTTTGTGGGTACATTTTCCTTTAAGACCACAGTAAAACTACTGATGTCTATCACAGGCTACTAAGTGGCAAATGCCAGATAATAGTTTTCACTTGCTGATGCTAAATTTAAACTGATAGTTTAAAGTGATCATATTTAGGAAGTGCCAAATACCATTTTTATAGAGCATGAGTACTTTTTCATTAGTGCTACAGATCTGAAAAAAGTGAGGGATGCAAGAGGTGGAAGGATTTTATGACTTCAGAGAATAAATTTACTGATCACTTTCAGGTAAAATGTAGAGTCTAATGTTGATGTGGAATTTATCTCAATCAGCAATTTTTAGTTCTGTCCTTTTAATAGTTATATTCAAAATGCAGCTTAACTGATTATATTCCCTGTATCTTAATTGAAGATACTAAAAATGTTTGCCACCAGTGCAAATGCCATCTCTGTCTTTTTCACTCCATTAACTTAATTCTTGAGGGTACAGTTTAAGTTGGGACACAGGAGCTTCTCTATAGTCCCCGGTATTTTTTGTTTCCTGTCAGTGACAGAGAGAATTGGTGATTCTGAAGTCGTCCTCAAGTCTTAGTGAAAGCACTTTGCAAAAAAATGCCCCTTTAAAAAGAAACTGGTTCAATAGTTCAGCATGCGCTGTCTGGAAGAGGTGAATAAACAGATGAGTTGCTCTAATTTTGCTCTTTTTTAGGTTGCTCTGAGCCCATATGTCAGATCAAACTGGTTGCCCTTTGGGTACTGCTTTGATGTTAGAGAAGTCTGTGTATTGGGGCCCTTATTTTTTCACTTTCTCTTGGTACATCTTGGCACTGGACTGCAAATCAAGAATCTAAATTCATTTACCAATGCTTCTGTGATATCTCTCTATCCTTAGCTGTAATGTGCTTATATTTATTTACGCTACCTCAAGAATGCTTTTGTGTAGGTCACTGGTGTTAGTCTAGCTAGCATTTCAACATGAAATCTTCTAAAAACAGTGGAAAAAGAATGAAATAATGATTCAGAAAGAGTAATCCCCTCACTAATCCAACAAAAAAACCCCCACAAAATAAAGTTGATAGCCACACTGGCATGTGGTCCTGTTTAAGGAGGAGGAAAGTACACAGTATAACTGTCATGCATATAATATGTTCTTTAAAGACTTGAAGAATTAATAGATCTAAGAAGTTGTCTGGTTGAATGCACTTAAAATAATATAAACAGTACAGTGCAATGGTCTGCATCCCTGTTGTCAAAAGCATGTGTTGTAGTAGACTTGTAATATTGTGAAATACAAAATACACAAATAATTGAACTTGTGGGATGCTTATGAAAAACCGGGTGTGAATGTGAGAAAAAGGAATGAGGGTTTGTAAACCAGCCTTGATCAGGGTTTCATCACCTCAAAAAAAAATAAAAATCTAAATTTTAATCAGAAATAAGCAGGCTGCGCCTTTAGAGAAAATTAAGTGCCGAGCGTTTCAAAGTGCTGTGCTGTCAAAGAACTGGTCATGGATGAGGGCAGTGCTGAATGCTTGTAGCTCTGCTCACTGTCAGCCTTTGAAAAGAGGACTCTAAAAGTTGCTGGTTAATTTATTTAAATCTTTGGATTGGGTTTTGTTAGTATTACCTGACTGACTTGTGGCAGGTTATCTTGGGAAGCATAGTTGAGAAATGCTGACAGCTCCTTCTCTAAAATATGTTTTAGGTTTTTTTGGTTAATATTTGACGTATTAAAGCCTTTTAGACTTTTTGCCTGAAAACATAAATGTTGATCTATTTATTTAAATTAAGGATTCATGTAGTCATGACTTTTTAAGGAAATAGAAGAAAATTTACCCAGATGTCACCAATGTAGAAACGTGATATGGCCAGACTGGATGCTCTAGATCATTAAGCCTCTCAAGATTGTAATGTGTAAGTATCAAATCCAAAGTGCTGCCCCACAACTTCTGATTTTCTCCAATTACTGCAAATGAGTATTAAGTCCAGTATCAGTAATGGAGGGGCTATGGAAGTGAAGTTACTCTCTAGCATAGTGGCTATAGAAGAATCTTTGTGCTCTTCTGGTTGCCTTCAGTTTGTTCTTAAGAATATAGTTTTTCTTTATGTTTAAGATTACTCTGAAAGTGGATATCTTTGATCAGCAAAAGGCTAACTAGGTAATTTCTGAAAGACTGTGCCATAGCAATTAACATGAGATTACATACAGTGATCTTCAGAATTGTTATTGTGGGTGATTTGTAAAGCATTTTATTTGATTGAGAACAGGACAGGTGATCTGTCTGAAGCTTCTCTTCTTTATTACTGTTGATAGCAGGCATATTTTGACAATGGATTTGGCACAGTTCTTGTATTGATGAGAAGATTAGGACTGATTAAAGAGCAGTAATTGATGCTTGCTCTGTGCTCAGTTCCCTGAGCTATAGCTGTCTGCCAGCTGAAAGCTGCTTTGGCAGCCTTTGCTCTTTCCTGATCAGGCACTATTAAGCAATTAACCAGCATTATCAATCCTGCATATAATGTATGGCAGGACAGGAACACACAGGTAGTCTGAAATGATACTGTTACAGAAAGGTACCTCATTAAGGAATATAAAATGTTAGAGCACTACTCTGGGCTTGATTTTTGGCTGATAAATTGTAATGAAAGTGTTTGAAATAACAAACAAAAAAGTGGAGCCAGCTTTAGCATAAGCCTGTCATAGCAGCAGTGCCAGCCTTCGCTGACAACCACCAGCAACCTCTAGTGCAAGAACACTTAAGCAAATGCTAATGCCTGAATATCAGGACACTATTAAAGAAGTTAGAAATAGTCCTCAAGTTCATGTCCATTGGCCTATTCTTAGTGCATTTTAGGAACCATCAACACTTTTATCTCAAAGGTTAGATCATCTTTATGGGAAAATGGGAAAAGTTGGTCTGAATAAAGAAAGGAGCATAATTTAGAAAACTAAAATTGCTCTTATTCAGAAAATAGGCTTAAAAGCATTTCTACTTATATTGTCTCATTCCACTTAAGGTAAAGTAAATATTCATATATGTATATGAATACTTACATAAAATCTAGTAACAGCAGCTTTTTTTGTGGGTATTGTGAAGTGATAATCTAATCAATGCACAAATCCTTCATGTTGTATGTCAGTCTGTCTCAAGTGGCTTATAGACCAATTGGAACAGGCAAGTGTAATGTAAAGCAAAAGATCAGCAGAGTGGGCAGCGGTATTGCAGGCAAGTGGTATGTTACTGCCACTTTGAGTTTTGGGGCAAACTTGTTCAGAAGAGTATAAGCTAAAGGGGAAGAAGAAAGAAAGGATAAAAATAAAAGGTCTGAGACATCAGGCTGATAAAGAGGGGCAGTACCTGAATGCTGGCGCTCTGATGCTGTGATTCAGCTATCCCAGGGATGAAAGGCCACAGATGAGGCAGTGCCTTGGTGGTTTGAGCTGGGGCTACGAGAGGAAAAATGTGGAAAAGATGGATGAGAGTGGGCTAGTACTGGTGTTGCTGGCAAAAGAGCAGGGTTCAGCAGTGGCTTTTCTCAGCAATATCTGCTGTCCTCTGTACTTGAACCTCTGTCACAGTAACACATGGCAGTAGCAGCCTGGTTTTACAGGGTCAAGCAGTCATGACTTTTCCTACTGTGTATTTGCTGTTCAGTGCAGTTTGTGTTGTTGCTGTCTAGAGCTGATTCTGTCTTGGAGGAGGTTGATTCCCAAATTAGCTTAGAGACTACCAGAGGCTCACTGATAATATAAGATTGAGGTCTGTTTGAAAGAGTAGTGACCCTCTGTTTTTAGAAGCCATAAGCCAATAAAACTTGGAAATCTGCTTGTAGAAAATGATGGCGGTGTTCAGTGTGGCTAATGTGTAGTTGCTGCTGCTGGAATTTGAGGGTAGAGTGCTGATGACAGTGTGACTAAAAAGATATGAATATTTAAAAGTATTAAGAAAGATTAAGAATGTGACTTGTAAGTGTAGATGTCTTGAAGTCAATGTTGAAGGTATTGTAAAAGGCAGAAATGGGATTGCTTGGATATCAAACTCTCTGATAGCATGCCACTTTCAGACTTTCATGACAAGCTAGAAACTTCTCTTGAGACAACGCTAGAGCATCCAGGCTTGGTGAGTGGAAAGCAGTAATTTATTTCCTACCATCTTAAGACCTGCTTTTTGATACTGAGTGTGACATGGTGAACTTGAGCTGAGAATGTGGTGACTGTACCTTCTTTTACTTGAATTCGTATGAGATTCTGGATAAGAGGTTGCACTGCCTTTTCTGCTCCTAGTTTCTCAGCTGCATCATGTGTACATGTTGAGGAAGAAGTGCCTTTGACTAATAAGGTAAGAATGAACATTATACTGCAAACTTAATGCATTGATTACTTAATAATTTCTTGTGTGTATCCATTTCTAAGGATTTAATACCTTTATGCAGATCACCTGAAAAAAGAATATTACCGTTCTAGCAGGAGACCAGCTTAGCCAATAAAATGTATCATTGGATACTTACATAATGCTGCCAGTGTAATAGCTAAGGGTTTCTTCTTGTTATCTGACCTAGCTTCTTGCATGGCATATAGATTAGTTTTATCTGCACTGTGTGAAATTAAAAGTAACAAAACCTGAAATGAAAATAGCTTATCAGCTGCTGTTCTGCAAAGGCAGAAATAAAAACTGTGTAAATATTGGCTATGTTTCAACATCCTGTATTACAAACCATGTATTACAAATATGTACAGGGAAAATGAATAGGGGCTCATAAGTTAAAATGCAAAAGGACTAAAGGAAGAGGCATGACTCTGCAAGAGTACCAGCTGGGAGGTGCAGCCATCCCCACTAGTGCAACATGGTGCCCACTCTTCAGCCTGTAGAGTTTGTGCTGTACCATTTGTATGTAGGTTCCAAAGTTTCCAATGATCAGTGGGTTCAGCTCTGTGTTTTCAGAAATAATTCTCCTCTCACTTTTTAAAAGTATTATCATCTCCCTGTAGAGAGCATGATTATTTGCCATAAAGGAGCTTGTAAGGAGGACTTGGGCTTATGCATAGCTGTTGAATCAGAAATAAAATTACTGGTCAGTGAACTGGAAAGTTAATGTTTCAGCAGTGTCTTTTCCTCTTATTTGGTTCTTCTGATAGATTGAGTGTTGGAGATACTGTTTCTGAACAGTGCTAGTTGCTGTCTGGGTCTCTGCAGTTCACGTGTTGCAATGGTACAGAAAGCGGTGCCTTTGAACATGTGGATCTAATCAATTCTGTTTGTGCTGCTACATACTTATTCTTGAAGTGATTGCTAGTAATCTTTACCCTGAAGGTTCAGTGTAAATTTAGGATAATTCAAAATAAGGAAAGTTGTTTAATATCATTAACAGCTGCAGGAAACATAGCCCTGGGGTAGTTTTCCATTGTAGAAGGTAGGCAGCTAGCTTCTTTTGACCCTTGGGAATGAACTGCCTCACTCTGCTTTTGAAAAATAAAATGTCTTATGATTTGTAATTATTTGTTGTTTGTCATTCTCGAGTATCTCCTCCATAATTTGGAAGTAAGCTTGAGTATAGATCTCTGTCCTTTTCTTCAGTTTGACTATCATTCTGCTTGCAAGTTGAAGTTAGCCAGTTTACTCCCTGGGATCTCATCATGCCACACCAGTTCTATTTATACATGCACACCATCTTTAGAAATTCAGTAGGGTGTTTTTAAGGAAATGACTGCTGCTTTGGCAGCTGGGTGGGGAGGAAAGGAGGAACTGAGCTGTGTGTTTCTGTAGATCTTGTGAAAATTACTCCTTGTGGGAGACCTGTGTGTTTTGAGTAATTAGACTGTGTCTGACCACAGCAGTCATAGGTGGGACTAGAGCTAGTGGGGACAGTGTTGCTAACTTTAAACCAGGTAGTTTGACTAATAACATTGTAGCTATGGCAACACAGCTCTGCTTGGATTAGCCACTTTAGCCAAGTTTTGGAGTCCATGTTGAACTCCAGGCTGTTGCAGTTATGTTCCCATCAGTGGTTGGCAGAGATTATTTTAAGCTAACTAGTTGTATATCCACCTGAGGGGTAGCTAAAACCTGAGGTAGAGGAGCAGGGGATGATCTTCATATATTCTGGGAGCAGGCTTGCTCAGAGAGAGGTTCTACCATCATTAAACCACTCCCCAGGCTGGAGAAGGGAAAAGGGGGCAGGGAACACTGTAAATGGTTACTTCTGGTTATATTTCTTAGCTATTTCTTTAAAAATTAGTATTTAATTTTTTTTTCAGGCCAAAATATTTGGCTTTAGTTATTAAACTTTATTTTTTGTAAAAATACAAAATTCAGAATGGCTGGAAAGGAGGCAGGCAGCTATTTTGGGCATTCCAGCCTGTGATTGTTCGAATAATCTGGCCCTTTGAGGCAAGGGGAGACTGTTTTTCTCTGGGAGCAGTGAGCTCGTTCGGGTAGGAAAAGCTTCAGGAGTACAAGGGGGAAGCAGAAAGACAGGAAGGACAGCTGCAGAGGTAGGAATTACAGATGCTAACAGCAGGAAGGCAAATTGGTGAAGTTGTAGTAATGAAGGGACCTTGTCTTCCCATAAGAAGCAGACTGAGAACCAGCTGAAACACACTGTAGTTTGAATCCAGAGGCTTAGTTCAACTTGAGAAATGACCAGGAATGGATCAGTTGGAAAAAAAAAAAAAAGTTAGCAAATGGTTTGTGTCATTTTTTCCTATCTGGGGCAGTGCATGTCAAGTTATCATCTTAAAGGGGTTACCTTTTTCCAGTTTGTTTCAGTTATATGAAACACTGCTTTAGTAGTTTAGATCTTTTAAGCATCTTCCACAAGTTCACTTTTGTAAATATAATCATGAAGCAGAATCCGTGGAAGCAGGCAATCTCAATTCACTTATGTTTGCCTCTGCTGTGAAGTACTGTTAAAAGCAAGGAGGAGACTACCCATGATCAGTATTGAAAAGCTATTTGTAATTTCTTGAGAGCTTTGGATCAGTGATAGGAAACCTAGGTGCCTTTGGTGCTGGTGAGGAAGATATATCCCATTTGGTCCATCTTAACTCTTGTTTTACTTTCAAGAAAAGGTGCCATTCTATCTCAAAGGTTGGACTAATTCCAGATCTAATCCTACTTAAAGATTTTCTTGTAATAGTAGTGTCATCTGTGGGGTTGTTCTAGTATTACACAAGAAATGCAAAGGTGCAGCAGTTATTGAAGTATTAATTTCCACTGTATACAGCAAAATGGGAAATCCCTAGCTTATAAATATTTTTATTGCCTTGTCTCAAGGGGCATATGCATATTTTGTTTTACTTTTCCTAGCCAACTGGGAAAAGAAATTCTCATTGCTTATTCAATTAAATTAGTTTCTATAAATTAATCAGGAATAATTGTGTTTTTATGGGCTGAAACTTCCTCAAGAGGACATTAAATGGCAGGTGATTTAAAAGATATTTATTTAGAAATCAATGGTAGTGATTTGAAGCTACTCATTGAGATAAATGTGGATGGCAGTAGTGCAACACTGTCAGATTTATTATGGAAGTTGCAATAAATCCAATGTTATTAATCTAGTTTAAAAAACAACAAGCAAATAGCAAGGTGGTAGGTCTAATAAACTACAGTATTGACTCTTGCTGAAACTAATGAAATACAGATATGATATTTGCATTAAAACATATATGATTGGCTTTTTTGCCTTCTGGGACACAGAGCATGCAGTCCTGATTCAGACCACAGTTGGTACTACAGGAATCCCAATCCAATACTTACATCTGTTTTCTGTGGCAGTTTCTAGCAGTGTAGTTGTCCTGTTAGATGAGTGTTTGTATGAAGGACCTAAAGCACACTTAAGGGATCCAATTTTGTAATATAACAACAATACGAGAAATGCAGCTTAATGTTCTAGGTTCAGGGAACTGAGTTGCATCTGGTACCTTCTATTTTGCTTCTCCTTTTTACTGGACAAGCTGCTCTTGTTCCATCTGACCCTCATGTGTTTCTCTATTATTGCTGCTATTTTTGCTGTCTCTCTATCACTCATACTGTTCTGCCTGGGTCTGTCATTTTGACTGGTGGGCCTCTCTTTTTAATAAATTAATGGTTCTACACAGTAGGTAAAACTAAACTCAACTGAAGACAGGTGAATTGGTTTATATTACTTACCTTATTCTTATATACAATAAATATGCATTTTAAATTATATCCAGCACAGAACAGAAAATATGAAATAAAAAGCCAGAAGCTGCATTCTAATTTATCCAAAATTTATTTAGTCCTTTGACTTTACCGGAGGTGCATAAGGTCAGTGAGCTGTGTATTGGGAATTTGTTTGTGTTCTATTTCTTTTGATTATTGCCAGTTCTTGAGGCTTAAAACCTGAATTAGAGCCAACTTCAGCTTTTTTTTTTTTAACTCTGATTTTATTTGAAGCTTTGTTAGAAATGGTCTGTAAGTTGGTAGAGGAAAAAGTACTCTCCCAATAAATTTAAAATTAAGTAAAAAAGCTTTGTCTACTTTGTGAAGAAATTAAGATTTATTTAATTATTTATTAATTTGGGAGATGTATTAACTGTGAAAACAGGATGAAAAAAAAATGCTTCGAGTTGCATGCATTGGACTCTGGCTGTAGCAGGGTCACAGGTTTAGTTGCTTTCCTCACAGCAGCTGACTGCTCAAGAAATGCCACTTGGTACTGGAAACTTTGAAAATATTTCACAGCTTTCTTGTGGAGAGAAGCGCATCTCTCACCACATGAACTTTTCAGATCACTGGGCTGAAGGATCTGACAGGAGTTTTCCTGTAAGGTGAAGCTGCCTTTGCTGATACTAGAGGTAGCACCTACCTTGCATGGAGTGAATGGTTTTTGAACCCTGCTGCTGTTACGTGCCCCCTGCATACCTGTAACTGTTATTCACCCAGGCAGGGGGCTGTGCCCGCCCCCATGGGAAAACCACAAAGTCTCTGTATGCATAAGGAGACATGTGGTGAGAGGTCAAATGTTTCTTTTTCAGTAAAACTCATTTTAAGTGTTTGGATTTTTCCATTTGCACTGCATTTCAGCATCTCTTTGAAAGTAGAGATCATTGCAGGGCGAGTAATAAGCATTGAGCTAGGGAGGGGGAAAAGAGTGTACATTTTGCTGTCCCAGCATAGAGCCCCTAATGATTACTTTAGAAATAATTTGATGATCAGTGAATGAAATCATCTGAGCAGTTTATCTCCATGGGTCAGCTCCAGTTTAAAGGAGAACTGATCTCCCTACTGCCAGGAATGTTTGTGCCAAGTATGTTTTGAGTAATCTTGAAGAGGTAGTGCAGTATGTCATCACTCAGTACTGTGACCATGTTATCTAAATAGGTGCTGAATCATGAATAATTACAGTTCAGCTTTCATTACATGCCATGCAACTGCAGCAGTAAAATTACATCATGATGTTCCTGTGTCAAATATAGCCAGTTTTGTGTGATGGGGATGTTTGTAAAAGCAGATGATTACTTCCAGCTCTTATGCAGGCAATTGAGTTATTTTTCAACAAAATGTATCATCTCCTCCTTGCTACAACCAGAAATAATTTTTAATGCTAAATGGCTTTAGTCTTCACTAGGTTTTCATTTAAGGAATTTCTCCCTCCTTCCCTGCGCACTAGATAGAGCAATGCCCTAGAAATTAAAAATAGAAGTAGTGTCCTGAAGGCAGTGTCTGTCTGCCAGCAGTGTGTATGACTTGTTTGGTGGCAAGTGTTTTAGAATCGTGAACATGAACTCAATTGGAAAAATGTAAAACTGATCTCTTCTCCTAGCTTCGACACTGTCCTTCTTCCTTTATTTTCATTCTTGTATTGTGCTCAATGAATTTTAATAGTTTTAATTCACATCCTGTGGTAAGTGCATCTCTGGAGCTGCCTACCCAAAGTCAGGTTTTCTGCAGCAGATGTTGACAGACTTAGTGTTTTGCCCCGTGGAGATGTGCATCCTGCTATGCATTTATATTATGAACCAAAACATCCCTTTAGGTTACTGCTCTCAGTGCAGCTTTGAATACCAGTTGGTTGAGATCTGTGAAAATGGAGAGATTCCTAGTTCCCCTGGCCCCACCAGTACTGCCACTGAAAATGGAAAGATTGACACAGGTAAAGCTTGTGACAGATGGAAGGTGACTTGGAATGTGTGGCTTTTTTTTTTAGGAT
>JAOEHX010034631.1:0-16336 GCA_025448015.1 Bolborhynchus lineola | reverse complement strand
TTATCTCAACCTGTGGGAGTTGCATTCTTTTGATTCTCCATGTAGCAAACTGCGTGGTTGATTTACGGCCTAAACCATGACAATAAGATAGTTACAGCTGATCTCTCAGCTGCACCTCTGATCACACAAGAAAAATGCAGGGTCTTGATAAAGTGGAAGACATGATTACTTTGTAATAAAAGGAGTTCAACACCCTCTTCTCCCCTTGTTTCCTTTTTTTTTTTTTTTTTTGCTTTTGGAAGTCAGTGTAGGAGTTATACAGCTTAAATTTTGTACCGTGTGCCTTGTCGTTGCCTGAAAATTTATGTAGCTGTTGCTATGGTTGCAGCTTCATCCACTGCATATTCTCAGTTCTCTATAGCTAAAATGCTTCACAGAGTACAAATTTCCACTGCAGTGGTTCAAGAGAAACAGCATTAAATATTCTGCTTTTTGATCCAACTTTTATTTCTGTGTAGAATGTCATATTTATTTTGAAAATTTAGGTACTTAGTCACCAAAAAGCAGTTTCTTTTTGGCTAATGCTACAGAAATTAGCTACTGTCATCTTTTTCTTCAGTATACTGCAGAAGACAATATGCTCACATATGTTTATAGAGCCTATCTTGCTTTACCAACCTCAGTATTGGGGTTTTTTACTTTTCATTTGGTTTATAGAGCCTTCTGTTTTTCCCAGTTTAAGCACAATTTTCTAAACTTTTTTTTTTTTTTTTTCAGTACTGCTTAGAGGTAAGTGCCAGGATTTAGCCTGTATAACATTATCTGAGGCATTTGTTCAGCTGCCTGTTGAATCCCCTGAAACTAATGCTCAGTCTCTATTAAAGTCTCAGTCCCTAGAAACCAGAGCCCGTTCTCTCCTATAATTAATCTTGCAGGTACTGCCTTGACATTATTGGTTCACCAGCAGAGCAGAACTGCCTCAGCCATCAATAATAATTCAACACATTAGGATGAGGCCTACATACACAGCCCACAGATGTAGCTGAATTGTGTACAGGCTCCAGCACTCTTTGCTGACTGGGTAGAGAAGAGGAAAAAAAAAAAAAAGAAACCATCTACAATCGAAACTGTTTTGGTAGCTGGATAATTCTGCAATACAAGGGTCGTGGTGGTGTTACTCAAGCTTTTGCTTAATTTTTTGGTTTTCCTCCAAATGCAGGCACTATATGATACAATGCCTGTGATTGTCTGTTTACTGAATCTTAATACCAAAGCTGTTACAAATTGTCTTTCACAGATGGTGAGAGCTTCTCAGATCAGGAAAGGCAGGGAATTTATTACTCAATATTTCTGTATTACTGATTGGAACGTGAGGAGCATAAGCAATCTGTCCTACTGCAGGGTTTGAGCTCTCCCTCCTCCTCCCCTCTTCCCAAAAATTACAGCTAGATGGAGAAGGGTTTTTTCTCATTTTTTGTAGACAGCAGCTGTGCAATTTCAAGCAGAATGTTTGCTTTGATCCTCTTTTCTTTAATTGAAATCCACAATTATGAGATTTGTTTCTTTTATGTTTGCTAGTTTATTGGTTTAATCTACAAAACGTGCTGCCTGTCTTGCACAGTTAAAGGCAAAAGCACAGTTGGGATTTAAATGGCAAACTTGGAAGGGGGTTGCAGCCTCTCAGGTACTGAAGGGAGAAAACCTTCTTTCATCTGATTTCAGATGTTTATATGTACAGGGTAACAACAAGAACACAAACAATATGTCAGCTAATTGTAAAGAATATCCCTAGGTAGCCACTTTATGTAAACTAACTGCATGAAAGAATTTTAATGTGGAGGCAAAAATCCTGCTCTGACAGGGTATTCGGGGATTTTCTCTACTTAGAAGCCTTTGTGAGAACAGTTTTCATTATACAATTTCGCTGGTCTCTCCAATACCAACTATAACTTACATGAGTTTAGCAAAACATTTTAGAACAGCCAGGGTATATACAGTTTGAAGGAGGCATTGTCAAACCAGCAGATGTAGGAAATGGGATTATATGGCAGAATAATCACTTCTGAACCAGAGGAACCGAGAGAACAGCTGGACACAGAATTGAAAAGAATTTTACCTTGTTCCTTATTAGGTCTAATTGGGGTGAGGAAAACCACAAGGTTTGGTCCACCTATTGATCTTGTTTTAACTTTTTTTAAGGTCACGAATATCAGCAAATCTCTTATAAAAAATCCTCAGGAAGAAAAAGAAATACTTATAAAGTGTGTGCATTTCTGATCATTTCCTTTTCTTGTGTGATAAGATGCCTCAGAATAAAATGGTTCTAGCCCTCTAATTACCACATAGGATGAATTGCATATCAGATTATCCAACAGTATTCTACAGTGTTTTGCCCCTAAAGAAAAAAAATAAATAAAAGGAGTACTTCTGGAAATCCAGCACAATTGCATTTATTTTGCTAACTGCTTTTTTTCAGAATTTTGCTAGAGATATTCTCAATTAGCATGAATTACTAAAATCTGCTGAGATTTTGTTCTCAAATGCATGAAGAAAACAAAGTCATTAATAAAACAGAATTGCAAGTCATGGATCCGTTCTGGAGCCTTCCTAGTTTACATCAGCTAATAAAATTTAAAAGAAACTTTTTGCTCATGGATAGAGATTTTTTTTTTTTCCTCGATAATCTCAAATACAAAACTGTATAGAATTAATGCTGAACAGAGCTACATCAAACCTGGACCCGACTGACACCCTCTCCTAAGGCTTAGTATGGTCCCCATTGAATTCTACAAAAAAAGACTCTTAGCAGCTTTAGATCAACTTGTATTAAGATATCAAGACCCAAATCTATGTAGTAAGGAGACTAAATTATTTGATAGCAAATCCATTGGTTTGCAGCTCTGATAATGAGTAGGATGCCAAGATAGGTTCTCCTTCAGTTATGAAAAACCCACAATGCTTCTCAAGAATCATTAATAATAATGTAGAGCAGTCTCCTCTTGCTAAAATAAATGACTAATCTCTAGGCATTTTTGTAGTGATGATGAAGACATAGGATTTTCTCTGGCACAAGAGTGTGTGGAGAATTAGTGAAATTTTCTGTTTGTTCTTGTAGTCTTGTTGTCCCACACTATGGTATTCCTATTGCTAACAGCAGCCTAGAGTCTTTGCATTGATTTACAGCACCTCAGCACTGAGGAATTTTAGGCTTATTCTTTTAGAATGTCTATTGAACTGCCTGTTGCTTTATATGAGTTTGGTTTAGCTATAAAAACAATTTTCCTTCTGTTTTGCTTTTTCTTATCTTCTCATGATACATTCCTAATTTTGTACAGATAGTAGGCCTTCTATGGACCAAAGAAGTATCAGGAATGACATAATGTCTGCCCTCCCAGGTCTGACCACAAAGAATTCTTGTCACAGGGCTCTGCCCCTGATGCCTTGCAGTCCTCTATATTTCAGACATTTTCTGCCATAGTGGGTAAAAAAATGTAAACAGATTATTCAACAAAGTTTTATGTGTGACAATGAAGAGAATATACACTTAGACCAGTGCAAAAGACACCTGGATCTAGAAGACATGTTAGTATATCAGAGCAGATTTGCCTGTTTCTATTTTTTTGGCATCAAAGCCACAGATGATAGTCACTTTCACAGTGAGGATATTATCATAAATACCCTGATTAGGCTTTGACAAATATTGCAGGGAAGGAAGGAATATAAATGCTTTAGCCAAATTAAAAGAATTTCTGTCTTCATTACTCTGCTCTGAATGGGCATTTTATCTTCTGCAAAGAAAATAATTGAAGGAGGTGATGTAGAATCTAGAATGTATGGTGTCAGAAGTTTTATTTCTCCTGTAAGTATCCTTTCAAATAAGCAGTCTCAGCCTTACCTGCCTGCCAAAATTGCAGTTTGGATACATCAACAATGCAAAAAGCAGTGTAACTGAAATTTCAGTAGGTTTTAGAACTAATTTTATCTACCCATCTCACTTTCTATAGCTATAAATACAGACAGGCCTCATCTATTGAGTATAAAAAAAAGTCTGATATGTTAAAAAAATAATTTCTAGAGACAGTCAGCAGTACTTTACTTAAGATCTTATACAGGCTTGTAAGGATTTTCTGAAGCTTATGATGCTTTAGTTTCATTGAGCTAACTTAGCTTTATTACACAGTACCTTGGCTACTTAGAATGAATCTGCCTACAAGGATACTTTTTCTCTGTATTAAAGTGTAATAACTCATGTGGAAGTTCATGGTAAGAAGCTATTGCATATTAAGCTATGATGGCAAGAATACCAAGTGGTAAAAAAGAAGGTAAATCATTTAGTGATACAGCTATCTGGAGAAACAGAAACCAAGCCAAGCTTGCAAGTGTAAGTAAGCTGTAAGAAATTGTCATCTATAACTCTGTTCTTGAAGAGAAGAACCAAAAAGGAAATCAGGAACTGATCACCTGAGAGTACAAAATAGTAGGCAAACTTTAGCTTTTGCAATTCCTCTTCTCCTCTATAGAAGAAGAGGCAATGGACTTGATTAGGGAGCACAAACAGCATGTAAAGTTATCATTCCAGTCAGTTAAAAAAAAATTAAAATATTTGGTACTTTGGAGGGAAAAATCAAACAGAACAAAAGTATTTTCCATTTTCGAAGCAAGAAGTGCCACAAGTTTTTCTTTTACCCTCAGTTTTAAGTTCGAGTTTTAACTTTTCTACCTTTTCTCTTTTTCCCACATGAGCTGTTCCTTTCTTTTTTCTTTTTACCTTAAATATCCATTAAGTTATTTACTAAGCTAAAGGGGACAAAGAGGGTAGGAAGAAAATGAAAGAAAATTCATTCTCCTAAAAGGGAGCAAACAAAAATTCTGAAACACAAAGAAAGTTTTCAGAACTTATTTTTTGTAAGTGCAGATAATTTGCAAGCTGTCTTTTGAGCACAGAAGAAGGGATATGTCATTTTCACACTGTTCTTAATCCTTTTTGGTTATGATATTGAAATACAGTGGCAAGAGAAAAGACAGGAAAGACAGCATACATTTCAGCAGTGTTGTTTTTTTTTTGAGCTATGTGTCTGTCAGTTGCATCAGATGCATGCAGCTCAGTACAGAAGCATAGGCTGTCATTTGATGTGTTCTAGTGGTTGGTTACTTGATTGGGAAGAGAGTGAAAAACACTTTCTTTTATATACATTACAATATTTGTTGCAGAGTTGTCTGACAAAAGATTTATATTCTTGTGAACTGGTTCCCTGTCTCAGCCTTAATGGTCTGATGCAAACTGTAAACTCATCATGATTTTCTCTGAAACTCTTCTGTGTATTGCACTGAATTATTATGCTATATTGATATTCTAGGGGAGTGAAACTGCAAGTGTGTATCATCTCCACTGTACAGATTCTAATGAGAATGTGCTTGCTGCAGTCCATTCTGACATGATACAGTAGTTCAGGTTAGCTCTTTCTTTAGTACACTAAACTGCAGTATGACATAGTCTTTCTGAGTATGTTTACTTTTACTAGACATCTATAGTTATGCCTTCCTGAAAACAGTGCTCAGAAAGTTGTAATATGAATCAGAGAGAAAATGAATAGCTGATACTAAGAAGCACTTTCTGCATTATCACCCTTTAGGGTATCTTTTCCTGAAATGATGCAATGCAGTTTTATGACGTGAGAAGATAATATATGCAGGCACTGTAGGTATACGTATCAAGTTCTAGCTGAACTGTAAATTAAATTCACTCTACTGGGCAAGGAAAAGAAATATTTCCATTGCAAAAATATAAAACATCTGCACACTTTTTTTTTTTTATATATCATTAAAGAAAGGACTTCAGGCCTAATTTACAGGCAAATTTTAACCCAGATTAAAATAGTTATAATGTTAGGTATGCCAGGGGAGAAATTGATAAACTACAATATTTTTAATCCCACAAAGTATCCTGTGTTGAAATTTGCAGAAACCACTTCACATGAGGGTGAATATGAATTAAATGAAACATAAAATTATCAATAGCTGTGTGAACATTAATTATCCTTCAAAGACAGATGAGTAGTTCTCCAAGCATTACTGTGGATATTTCAGAAATCTGTGAAAGAAACAGACAAACAGCAGTATGCAGGATAGGGACAAATAGAATTGGAAAAGCATCATCAGAAATACACAAAGTCATCTATTTTACACAAAGTGAAATTATCATATTCTGGTTTTACCTTGAAATTTATTGCTACTTTGTCAGACCTAGAAAAAAGGCAATTTATCTGAAAGTTTGGCTGCTTTTTCTAATTCTATCACCTGTTCTATTAAAAAATGCAACCTTTCTTTACAGATATTGTGCATCTTCTAACCACCTTTGTACACTGGGGTGTCTTCTTCAATACAAACTTGCTTACAGTGTTTATATAGTGAACAATAAATATAAGGTGTTGTGTTAGCCAGCCTATGTAACAGAAAAAAGTGCTACTCCAAAGATATCCTCCTGGCATCAAAGAAGCAGTACATCTAATAGTATTTCATGGAAGAGTGGGACAGCAGTAAAACCAGCTTTTAAATAAATAATAATAAAATATGTTATTATTATATTAATAATAATAAATACTTTTAAAACATACAAGTGTTGAGAATAAGAATGCCTCACTTATGATAATTACAATCATTTGTGTAAAAATAATTTCTAATTCTGACTTAACTCATATGAATATATTTATTTGTTATTCATTGATATTGGGAGCATCCTAATCTTTCTCAATTATAGCACCACAAGGCTATTTGAATACTCTCCAGATTTTGGTGACAAAACCAAAACAAAGAGTTACAAAACAACAAAAAAACAAGAGTTACAAAGAGTAGCACATGCTGAGGTTAGTTTCAGGGGAAAAAAGAAACAAACAAAATAATGGCACAAGCCATTAAAAATTGCTAGTTTACTAAAATATTGAAAAAAAACAACTGGACAACATTACTAAGAACTCATAATCTTTCCTATAAAAACTCTTTTCCTTGCTGATGACAGAAACACTGTCAATATATAACAAAATACAGGGAGCTTCAGGGAGCTGAATAGCTAGAATTTTCAAGAAAAGATACTTCTAAAAATAAAAATAATTTCAAGAATTATTAATTTTTAATTTGAAAACTGTTACAGACTGTACACATTTGAGTTAAAACCACAATTATTTTTCTACTCTATTATTCACAGTAGGAAAGAATGCTTATTATTTGTCAACAACACTAAAGTGAAAAGTGACTTTTCTTGCATTTTTTCTTCTGTTTTATGTGGGCTGAGCCTAGTTGATAATCCTCAATTCATCTTGTGCGAAGTGCTAATAGAACCTCTTTTATATGACTTTCATGAATGATGGTTGCATTTGGTTTATTCTGGGATCCTAGCAAAAGCCCAGTTTGTAATGTACAATATCTTGTCTTTAAGCAAAAAAAAGCTTTAATTGAGGAAATATGTGTCATTCTGGATTAGAAATCAAAAGTTTACTGACCCAGATAAGTATTTTGTCTTTGCTACTTACTTGATACTCTTTTCTTCTGAACTTCTCGAGTCATAGTGCCTAGAATGTGGGTTCAACTTCCCCCTGTATTAATTTGCAGAAGGCGAATATTTTAAACCAATATACAAAAAAATTTTCAGTCTCATTTATTAGATATTGAAGTAGTTGATACAACACAGCTAGAAGTCTCAGCAGCTGATGGAGAATTTACTTTATCATAAAAATAGTGTATTACATGGAAGCGTCTTAAACTCAAGAAGTAACTAACTATAAGTGGGACACATATGAATTACAGTAGTTAGGCAACTAAACAAAGAACAAAGCTTCCATTCTGTCCTGAGGTGAATTTTTGACATGTATGTTGGCCCTAAGCTTTAATAACAATGCAAAAAATTACTTTTTAAAACTTTAGTGAAATCTTGCTTTCCTTTTGCTGAATTTTTAGTAGATACCTTTTATCTTTTTCATTCATCTCATGCATGAGTAATGAAATTTTTTGCATGCTTACATTTTAGTTTTCTATTTAATTACACATTAGAGCCAAACTAGTTTAAGGAATTCTTAGCTCAATCTTCTGCTGATGTGACAAGCTCATGAATATTAGTGAACATAACATCATATTTTGTATCTCTATGTGTGTAAACTCAGATTTTGGAATGCAGTTTTTTTGCTTCTGTCTAGCTTAGCATACTATAGGGATATTTTAACTGGAATGGGTTGCCCAGGGAAGTTGTGAATGCTCCCTCACTGGCGGTGTTCAAGACCAGGTTGGACATAACCTTGGGTGATATGGTTTAGTGGGAGGTGTCATTGCCCATGGCAGGGGGGTTGGAACTAGGTGATCTTAAGGTCCTTTCCAACCCTAACTATTCTATGATTCTATGGTTCTATGACTTTTATGCCTGTCTGTGTTCTTCATAAAATATTTGCTAAGAATCTATAATTTGGAATCTTGGAGTGTAACTAAAGAGGCAATGGTCTCAAGGGAAACAAATGAAGAAAGTGGGACCAAAGTAAAACACATTCTTCTTGGTCAAGATATGAGCTTGAGATAGGTATATTTATTTCTTAGAAACCAATCATGCTTTAAAAGAAGCACTTGATTGTACGTCTTCTACATTTCTGAAAACAGCCGTTATGTTTTGTGAACAGTGAAATAAATGGCTGATTTACCCAATGTACTTAATTTCACATCTACTTGTATACATATTTGTATATATATACACATACATAAAACTATGCAAACCAAGAGAAACTAACAAGACTGGTCAAGAATGTATACAATTTGAAATAATATCCTATATTTGAATCTGTCAGATGAATGCAAGTACATCATACAGTGCAGAAACAGCTCAGCAGAGCGAAAGAATGATGAAGAGCAGGTAAGGCCTGGAAAAACAAAAGACCTCAGTAAGAATGTAATGATAACATTTCCTGCAGAATTACAAAGATGAGGAGGAGGGACATACTGAATTTAATGAACAAAAATATCTGTGTTCTTCAGATCAGAGGAATAAATAAAGAACAAGAAATGAAATACATACTTGATCAATAGCCACCAACTATTCAAGCAGACCAGAAAGCCCACTTAAAATATCTCTAGAATGAAAAGCGTGATTAAGCTGTTATGAGATGGGCACACTAGGAAACATCAACTGAAAATGGTTCTTTGCATTGGAGAAAGACAAATAAAAAATAGCCAGCTAAAAAGTAATTGAAGAGAATGTGTTTTCTTAGACTTGAGTGGATAAGTGTCTGCATGCAGAAGAAAATCAGCAAGACAGAGACCAGAGCTGTAGTCATTTCTCTAGATTCCATGCTGAAAAATAAAAAAAGATTGAGTTCCCGGAGAATTATTGCTCACCTATCCTCCACCACACAAAATAAAACCCTTTAAAACTTTAAAATAGTCAATTTCCATTGCTTTTTTCAGTCCTGTTCAGACAGCAAGGAGTCTGTGATTGTTAGAAACTTTACTTGCCTACAATGGTTCTTTGTGTTCAACACTGCTGAAAAGCATCTTGCTGGACAGTTAATGAATCAAAAAATCATGATGTTAGAATCTCACATTGACCTGAGTACAAGTACTCGCCTATCCAGATCAGTTCACTGTGTGGGGTGCATTACAACCTTTGCTTTAACAGGAAACCAAAAGCTTAACGGCAAAGAGAATATATGTGTTCCAATGAAACTTGCATACATTCTTTTCAAAATTTGTATTACTAAGTAATTGGTAGGAAAATAGATGTCATGGATGGACTTCAATAATAAAGAAACAATTAAAAGAATAAAAAGACTTTGTCTATTGTTTTCTGATGAATGTTGTTGGCTGACAAATTAATTGGAAGTCATATTGAAATAAAGTGTGTGCTCCTTAAAAAAAAACACGGTAAAACCTTCTGCACAGTTGGAACACCTGTGATTGAATATGGGATATTTTAAGATGGTGGGTACAATTGTCTTCAAATTGCAACTAGTTGATTCAGCGTAAGCTGTAATTCTCAATCTATTACATTTGGGTTGTTTTTTTTTTAAAGGGCAAGGTTAGAAAAAATAACTTTTAAGTAAAGACAAATGAAACAATGGCAAATTATGAAACTGAAAAAAAAAAGATATTTATTATATATTTGAAAATAGAAATTGAATAAAAATCAAAAGAATATAGATTACATATTTGCATTATAAAATATCCTTTCATTCATATCTTTATTATAAGAAATTTACTTTTGGTTACATTTTATGGGGCAAATCACTACTGACATGTTTTTGTTTTCCCCTAGTGAAGATTGTCAATCAATACATGTTGTTAAATGTCATCTTTTTCACAAGATAATTATCTTCATAAAATTGCCACCATATCAAAAGTTCCAGTGAGTGCATTGTCTTTCGGATCTATATGACAAGTAAGTCAAAGGAATATCATTGAATCAAAATTACTTAAGTTTTATGAGAGGCCAGATCACACTAACACTCAGCACAAGTGCAGTATGATTAGAGAGTGAAGGACTCTGAAGGACTTCAAAGGTCCACAGCTATTCAAGCTATTCAAGCTTTGTCATACAATGGGAGAGGAATAAGGAATAACTAATCTTTATGATTTATAAGACATTGGTAATGCAACTAGATCCCAATGCTTGTTGATCTTTGGCATGAGCTGAGGATCCTAAGAAGCACCCAGATTGACTCTGATGACAAAAAGTTCACTTCTGATTGTTACAAATCTTAGAGTCTTAAATTGAAAAAAAGCCCAATTTCTAGAGAAAAAAGAATCAATGTTTTTGAATTGAGGTTCTCACAGTGTCTTGAATATTTGGGAATACAGACTGTAATTTGTTATCTTCATTTTCAGGCAAACAGGGCAAAAAGTGTGTACTAGATCAAAGAACAGATTTATAAATATCTTCTCTGGAAATTTCTTTTTTAAAGTGAATTATTATTGAGATAATTCATTCTCTTTTCTCAAAGAACACAATTAGGTTCTAAAGTAGTTAAATGTTTTGTTTCACCAAACTGATATTCCAGTCAACTAAAGATGAATCTGTCATGAATCTGAGAGTTAAGTTGGAACTTGAAAGTTCTCTCAATCTTACAAGCAAACCTAATTTCTGTTATTTACAAAGCAGCAGATGTATTTTTCTCTCAGCCATGCACAAACCAGTTATGCCTGCAAAGTAAACTATTTTTTTTTTTTTTTTGAGCTAAAAAGAGAAAAATCCTACTGTTCAAACCTAAACATAGAGAGTTATGACAGAAAACTTTGTTGAAGAGAACAGGTTTTGATTGCTTAGGGATTACATCTGGGATCAATCTCCAGCTGCCTATTTTGGAAAAAATATCTGTAAGAACTTGAATGTTCTTGCAAACTCCATAGTATCTGGTTCAGATATCATTAATCTAAAGGGAAATAATGACAATACATAAAGCACATTAAAGCTATAAAAAAAGTGAGAACTTCCTTTAAATAATAAAGTTACCAGATAGTCTTAGGGTGATTTAGCTACAAATGCCAATAAAATAAAATGCCTCCCCAAGCAGGTGCACTTCAAGGTCTTCTCACCCTTAATGAATAAAGAGGATTTTTAACTTGATGGTACCATGGTGCTCTATATCAGCAGGGGACATTTTAGGAACTACTGTTATTTAACAATATATCTTGGCAGATCTTACTATATCTGTGTCTTTTTATTGCAATAAGATGAAGTCTTTCCTTCATCTCTGTAACTTACCTTCATAGTCTAAATGTCCGACCAAATATTGCGAATTCATTTTCTTGGAAAAAAGAGGAATCAGATAGAACTTCGCAGCATATAAAGTTTATATTTGTCTTGGGTAAGCTGCCCTATGCAACATAGAATACATATGTTAAAATACATTATTTCAAAGGATACTGGAGATAGCAGTGCCCCTTCACTGGTATTGGCTTCATTTTGTAACATCTGCTCATATAATTCACATTTATAAAGGGTTTATCACTTCTGAGGTCTTTACTTCCCACTTCAACTCAATTCACTGAAACAGAAAGCTCTCAGTGCCTGCTTAGCCCTTAGGTAAAACAGCATTAAAATTCTAATTAAAAAAATATTTAAATTTTTAGAAGTAATGTCAATGTGCTCTTTATATTTTTAAGATTCTTAAAACCAGAATATTTTAAATTTACTCTTGTCTGGAAATCTTGTCAACAGCACATTTATAAGAAACATGGCAGTCATTAATCTAGATCTATGTAATTGCAGAAACTTTAATCTATTTGTGTATTTGCATGTCACTCCTGTCACCTTGCAAATTGCTGAATCAT
This sequence comes from Bolborhynchus lineola, assembly GCA_025448015.1. Classification (NCBI taxonomy): domain Eukaryota; kingdom Metazoa; phylum Chordata; class Aves; order Psittaciformes; family Psittacidae; genus Bolborhynchus; species Bolborhynchus lineola. Next base: position 4,096 of record JAOEHX010034631.1, on the reverse strand, counting down.
TGATGCAGGCTTTTAAACTGACAAACTAAAAATGAGCAGAAAGTGCAAATCAAATATAGAACAGGCATAAAATGCATGTAGAAATGTTTCTCTTTCAAGCCTTTCATGTAAGGCTTTCTGGAATCAATGGATTTTACATTCATGAAATTTGTATCAAGCAAGTTTTACAAACATCTGCTATCCTGAAGCATCCCAAAACTGTTTGGAATAGGAATCCAAAATACAGCATGTAAAATACTAAAACCAGAAAAGGCTTTGAAGAGTTTTGAGTGTAGAAATTTTTCCCTTGTAAAAAGGTTCAGTCAGTTTCTAGGCAACGTAGCTCTCCTAAATCCCTTTGTTGCTCTTTATAGTATCCCACCAAGTGATCCTGCTAGAAGAGACTGGTTAGAGCAGCAACTGGTAATCATAATGATTTCTGCCTGCCAGGCTTGCTTGTTATTCAAGGTTTTTGCAGAACTTCTGCTCTATAACCTAACAAGCCCCCACAGGATTCACTATCTAAGTTAATTCCCCTGGCAGACAATCTCTTTGCCATGACTAAAGAAAGTGACTTACTGTCAATGGTCTTGCCTCTCTTCTTCTTTCACATCACTGCTTGCATTTGTGTCAACACACACAAACCCTGACAGAGACCAGACAGCCTTATGCATGAGATCCTCTTTCGAGCCTCTTCCTTCAGTGTTTAACTGAGGAAGCCAGCTAATAGTGATCTGGCTGTAGCTGCAGGGTAGGATACCTAACCTAAGAAGATACAGAAAGAAATTTTGCTTTAATTCATTTCTCTTTGCAATTCATTCAGCCTGCTGTCGCCTGTGAATTTGCTTTGGTGACTGAACCTCTCTTTAGAAACAGTGTTACATTATAAAGACAATCTGTTGCACAGCTGAAAACTTGATTTACGGCTTTCAACAATCCTACCAAATGGCCTGATATAGTAGATTGAACATCCCTGACAAGCAATTAGATGTTTATGAAGACACTTGTTGCTTATAATTATAATCCTGTTAATTTCCTCATTCCCAAAGCAACATCAGCGTTTGCTAATGAACTACAGATTAATTCACTTTGAATTAGTCTCTACCCCTCCACTCCCCCCTGCACATACTAGATGGCACTGATTTTGCTTTGGGGACTTTAAAAGGATTTGTTGTTATGAGAGTAGATATAAATGGCCTGTTCTATTATTTAAGAATTTGGTTTACTTTAATTTGAATTCAATTATTCTATAATGTTCTGAATTTGGGCTGAGAGATAATGTGTTAAAAAAAAAAAAAAAAAAAAAAATAAAAATATACAAATTATACAGACTAACACAAATATATTGTATGGGTGATATGGTAGGAGTAGATCAAAGTGTTGCCATTTTCTTCTGGGTGTCTAATGATGGGAAGCTTGTAAACAGAAACAAATTTGATGGTTTGATTTCTGTCCATAATGGTTTAATAGCAATCACATATAAGCAACAAACACAATACAGTAGATTTTCTCACTTAAGGTAAATTTTATACTTGCTGAGTCCATGCATGTACATTCATAGAATCATAGAATCATGGAATAGTTAGGGTTGGAAAGGACCTTATGATCATCCAGTTCCAACACCCCTGCCATGGGCAGGGACACTGCCCACTAAACCATGCCAACCAAGGCTATGTCCAACCTGGACTTAAACACTGCCGGTGAGGGAGCATCCACAACTTCCCTGGGCAACCCATTCCAGCACCTCACCACCCTTACATTAAAGAATTTCTTCCTCTTATCCAATCTAAACTTCCCCTGTTTAAGTTTGAACCTGTTACTCCTTGTCCTCTCACTATAGTCCCTAATGAAGAGTCCCTCCCCAGCATTCCTATAGGCTCCCTTCAGATATTGGAAGGCTGCTGTGAGGTCTCCATGCAGCCTTTTGTTCTCCAAGCTGAACAGCCCCAACTTTCTCATCCTATCTTCAAATGGGAAGTGCCATTCCATTCCATTCCATTCCATTCCATTCCATTCCATTCCATTCCATTCCATTCCATTCCATTCCATTCCATTCCATTCTTAAATGTCTTTTTAAAAAGACAGTGTTAACAACATTGATCCTCCTTTTCAGCATGGAAAAAAATGCTTAGGTTTTCTTTTCTCTCTAAATCTGTGTAATATCTGACCTGATTAAATGCAACTAGAATTCACTGTCCAGGTTAACACAAACAACTCTCAGAATTCATGGATTAAAATAACAGATTCTTGCTTCCAAACTTTGTATCAGCTGCCAACCTCACAATATAATCCTTAATTCACACTGCATGAAAGCTTTCATTCTCTGCCAGCAGCTGCTTGCTGAACTATTTCTGCCCTCCCCTTTTTTCCCTGGCAGATGATGTGTTGAAAAAGTACTAACTGAGAAATGCACCAGCTGCAGGTGTACCAAATGGGACAAGCAGACACTCAGAGGAATGAGGCAGGATGGGGTTCTTCCTGCTCTGTGGAGTTACTTTTAAGTACAATAATGAAGGCAATGTTCATATCACTTCTATGAAAGCACTAGGTATGTTTGCACCACCTGCTTTCACTTCATACTGGCTTTCTTTAAAATCAAATATGATTTTTTTTTTTTTTTTTTTTTTGCTTAGTTGCATTAAGGAAAGGTGTATTAAAAGTGTTAAAAAAACCCAAACCACCAAATATGTGAACTGTGAGACTCCTGTAATACTGAGGAGTTCAAATACATTCTGCTACGTGAATATAATTAAATGAAAACATTCATCTCAGTGATTCCAAATTCTGATTCTTCTGTGGTATATGTCCTAAAATTCAAGTCCCAGCATAATAGGGGATTTTTCTTGAATAATTATAAGGCACATACTTTGAGGATTTGGCCCGCAAGGGCCAGATTTTCAAAGCAACTCAGCTCTTCAGTTGTGAGCCAGGTGAAGAGGCCAGATTTTCAAGTGCTTAGTAAGCAGTCGAATGGTCAGTACCGAGTACTACCAAAAATGAAACCACTATACAGAAACTCCTACACAGGGACTCAATATACTCAAAGTGTATTGAGAATTAGGGATAATTAAGAGGGCAGGAGATTGTTTGTTAGTCTGTCTGTTATAAATAGAGCTTCAGGTGTTAATTTTGATGTTTTAGTTTTTGTAAATCATAAAATTGAATAATTTTATGATATTCACATTAACCAAAAAAAAAAAAAAAATTAAAAAATATAGTAAGTTCTTGGTATTTAAATGTTTTAAAACTGGATCATATTGTAACCATAACTTTTAATTTAGATTGTTTTGAACCTTGAATTAATCAAATTTGTGAGTGTGAAATTTGTTTAGAATATCATAAATTTTAATGAATCATTCTCTGAAATTATTTCAATGTACTTTTATGCACTGCCTTTGAAATGCTCCAGACACTGCTTGTTTATATTTTAAATGGAAAAGAAAAGAATTTATTAAATGTAGGTCTGGAATTATACTTATCACAGCAGATTAAGATCCTTTGGTCCTGGGCTTTGTATCTGAAATGACCTTTTATAGGGAAATAAAAGATTATCACATGCAGAAGTTGTATTGTAAGACATTTAGATTCAAACCAAAATAGCTATACAATGCAATTTATTGATGGTGACATATTTTGTGAATCAAAAATCCATTAAGTGTCATTAAGCATTCAAAATATTCTGTGCAGTTATAATTCTTTAGAATTTTTTAGGCTTTTTGAAATTCATGTAAACAATTAAAAAAAACCCAAACAGAAAAATTTAGTCAGTTAAAATGAGTCTTGAATATGTGAAGATCTAGTTGAATAGAAAACATAATGTAACCTATAAATAAAATCAGAAAAAAAATAACATTAACAAGTGTCCAAATTAACACTTTTATCTGAAGTAGAGAATGCCAAAACCTTAAAACCAGATGTCTCTGGTTGTCTTGGGTTCGGCAGTAGCAGTCGTTTTTCTCCTTCTTGGTTGTTGGTGCACAGCTGTGCTTTTTTTTGACTTTCAGCTTGGGAAAAGTGTTGATAACACCAATGTTTTGGTCACTGCTTAGAATGTTTTGGTCTGGCCAAGGACTTTCTGAGTCTCATGCTCTGCCAGGGAGGAGGGTAAGCCGGGAGG
>JAOEHX010034629.1:0-50496 GCA_025448015.1 Bolborhynchus lineola | reverse complement strand
GGTGTCCCTGCCCGTGGCAGGGGTTGGAGCTGGAGGAGCTTTATGGTTCCTGCTTTGCAAATCACCTCCCAGGAGAGTGTTTTCCGTGTATTTTGAGCTATGAGGTAGGAGAAGGCAACTCGGGATGTTAAATGAATCTCTCCAGGTATCAGGACACATCCGGCCAGAACAACCCACACTTTGTGTTCATGTGGCTCGGTTTCGTCAATATTTTAGTGATCTAATTTAGATAATGTGAACTTAAAGATGTCTATGCAGTAAGCTGGGGAATAATGAAACTGAATTAATGCCTGTAATTGATCTTCTTGCCTGTGAAATTATGCTAAAGGTCTGCCAGGAAACTCACTTCCTTTCCCGTGTCCCTTTTCTTCCCCCCTCAAAATATACTCACATATTCCAAAACAAAGTACTTATGGGTACGTGGATGGAGGCTCGTGGTTGTGGCTCCCTTCTTTGTACAGAGGAGGGTTTCTTTTTCAAAGGCACCAGCACAATGTGTATATTATTCATTCCAGCTCATGAGCTCTTCAGTCTGGGATAGATGTATGGGCAGGTTATCCTGATGGCATCCTTTCAGCTAGCATTGCCTGTACCAAGGAATTACAACTGTTGGGACATTGAAGTAAGTCTGCTTTTACAGGGAATTTTACAGTAATTGTTTCTTAAACAGCCATCTTAGATATAATCTCTTCTTGGCCTTTAGTTTGAGGTCAGGAAGGGATGAGAGGATGCCTTGGCAATGGTGGGGGAGTGAAGTTCTGGGTATGAACAAGCGGGCACGCATTCTGAGTTTCTTGCAAGGCTTTGGAAAGTCTGAGGAAGAGACCCGACGTTCTGTGTCCTGGAAAATCAAAGTAGCAGGGTTTTTAGAGGAGTGAAGGCCCTTTATAGGAGCCGCTGCCTTTTCCAGTGGCCTCAAATAAACACAAAGTTAAATGCTGATTTGACACAGAAGGTTGTGAGAAGCTCTGTTTTCCACTTGTGTGCTAAACCCTTTTCACACTGTACTCCAGGACTGCACTTAACAGCTGCTTTTAAAAACAAGAATACTTGTTAGAAACTGGTTTTGAGTATTCTGAATGGTTTTCTTCTTTATTAGTTTTCCATTTTAACACTTCGACACTAAAGCATGTCCGGTCCATTTCCTGTCTCCACGATCAAGTCAAGATTACTTGGTGGTTTCTCTGCTCTTTTCAAGGCCTTTGTTTCCCTAAGTGACAGTCCCTGTAGTACTCATAAAACGATGGGTTCTGCTTGGTGGCTTTGTTAAAAATGTTGAACAGAAACAGTCTGAAAGGAATGAATTCCATTATTCCCGACTTCACAGAGCTCTCGAGTGACTCTCAGCCAGGGTAAGGAGGCTCTGGCGCTGCAGTGGGAGAGCAGGAAGGATGGGTTTATCCCACGTCTGCAGAGGTTTCAGAGGAGGAAAGCTGCGGATGAGCGCGCGCAGTACCGGGTGCAGCCAAGGCTGTAATTAGTCATCTGCCAGGCTCCGCAGTGTGCATCTCGCAATGTGGTGCCTTCAGCACATCTCACCCCCACAGTACAGAGTTTGGGAAACACCTGCACGTACGTGTAGGGTGTGTGCACACGTGGACACACGTACATGCCCTCAAGTCTGGTCATTAACCACTTGCAGCCTGTTAACAGTGTGCTGTGTGGGTCTGGAGCTGGAATTCCCCGCGTGGTGTTAGAAATGAGCCCTGGAATTTGTTTCCTCCTTGATGAAAGCCCTTAAAATATTTCAAGGTTTTCCTCTAAAGCTTAAAAACACACAGCCAGCACCGGGGACTGAGGCTCAGCGCGGTCATGAGATGCTGAAGTGAGCGACTGCTTTGCCTTTTTAACCCTTGGGTACAGATGTGCTTCAGCCCAGGGCCGATTTTATGACCAAAGGGAGATTCTCACAACTGGAAGCCCTTAAGCAGAGCTGACAGAAAAGTGCCAGATGCTACAAAACCAGCGATTAAAACTGCAAGAATAAGCAATCCAGGGAAGCAGTTATCGTTCTCTCCTTGAAAAGGCCGCCTGCTTATCTCCAGTGCTTGGCCTCACTCAAGCCATCTACAACTAAGTTGAAGAACTACAGACCTTTGGCTTTATTTGTTATTCCTTTATGGATTGTTGCAGTGGAAAAGTGGTTTAAGTTGTGACTGTTCCAAGCTTTTTGAAACAGCACAGCTTTCACAATACAGAGAAGCAGCATAAATAATGGCAGTTGGTGGGTTTGTTATTTTAGTGTTATCAGAGACAATTATTGCATGTCTGTCCTGGTGCTTGCTTTGCTTTTCCTCTGGAATCAGGAGTCTGTGGCTTCAGAGGCCACTGGGAAGTGACAAGAGGTCGACGCCTTGGAGAATCAATTCTTAAGTCTGGAACAACAGAATAAGGGTTACCAGGAACTATGTGTATTGCAGGTAGGAAAACGTGTATGTAATGATGATGCATTCAGCATCAGAAACAAGCAGATAGGAAACTTAAGAAAGTAATTCCTTCATATCAATTTAAGTATAATTTATATTCAGGCCTTGGTTGATCTCATCTAAATTTAGGTGTGCCGAGGTCTCAAATTTAAGAACATAATTATCCAAATCAGTTTTCTGCATTAGGCAGTGGGAGTTAAAAACAGGCTTGAATTATTCCTTGCTGGTAAGTGTTGCCCTGTAGGGACTTAGGTCAGTGTTTGCTGTAGTGTTGCTTCCGAAATTAGTACCTCCTATGGCTCCTGAAGGTGGGTGAAATCAGTTTGGACTCAGTCTGACCCGAAATTAATGAGTTTATTTATTTATTCAAGATGTTATTCTTAGGATGTGTTTTCCCTGCTCATGGCAGGGGTTGGACTAGATGACCTTAGCAGTCTTTTCCAACCCAACCCGTTCTGTGATTCTGTTAGTTCTTAGTTATTTCTGTTCCTCATTTTCTGTGGCAGGGGTTTATGTGTTAACACCATCTCAGGTACATTTTCAAAAGCAGTTATTTGAGGCACCAAGACTGTGTCCATTTTGCATGGTTCAGATACCATTGTGACTCTTAAAATCTGGTTTGTCCCTCTCAGCTAGATCCCATGATTGTATTACCATGAGTATGTTAGATTGAGGAAGCCCCCCTTGGCAAAGCAAAAGCCAAACCCGCTGTGTACTGTGGGCTGATTCCATAACACAGGCTCCCGTTCCTTGGGAAGGGCCAGGGTAGCAGCAGTGCACAATGACTCCTCACCATGCAACAGCCGCGGTGTCGCATGTGCAGTCAGGAACTTGTGTGGAGTGAATACCTATTTAAACGTGGACTTAACCACAGCCTTGGAGCAGAGCTTGCTGAAACAAAGAGTTAAGTGAAGTGTGCAGTCCATGGGCAGTTGGTTCCTATGAGCCAACTTTCATGTTTGTCAATTTGATTTTTGTTTAATGTTCCTCAGGTGAAACATGGAAGTGACAGAACAGGAACGCTGCGCTTGTGCCTTACTTCAGAGACTCCATAGTGTAGCAGATTGATGTTCAAACTGGAAATAACGCGAGTCTTTGATCATACGCTTACTTATTGCACCTTAAAGTAATCCTCTGGTAATTGCCTGATATTAGGGGCTATTGAGAATCTGGACTGAGCAAGCTCAGTGCTTGGGAGGAGCCAGGCTCATCCCAGCTACTTTTGGAATCCTGCTTTTGTTGACATGTCTGAGGGCTTTCGTGATTCTTTGTCTCGACCTTTGTTAAGAACAAGCAGATTAACCACTTCCCTGTTTCATAAAGATCCTTTTTGTTACTGAATGAATTTATCTGAAGCTCAGAAAAGACATGCAAGGCTAAAACAGCTTTTGTATGAGGCATGAGAGGGAATCACACAGCACTGAAGTTTGCTGAACGATTTGATCAAGTATCAGTCATGGATTTTAGTTACAGACCAAGGCCAGACTCAGATGGCTGATACTGCAGGGTACAAGAGGTGCAAGGTCCCCTTCTGATCATTGCACAGGTCTGGGTGCACCTCTCTGGTGTACCTGGGGACAGGGCATCAGCGTATGCAGAGGAGCAGAGAGTAGGTAAAGAAAGGTTGTGCCACAACGGGGTCTGGTTGAAATGGATCTTTGCCACCTCTTCTGAAATGATCGTGCAGTGAATTCTGCCTTACAGGATGCTTGAGTATTAAACAGCCTTCCATTTTCCATAAGGGATACTGCAACTCTTACTGGAACAGTTCGTAAACTAAACAGGAATGGCTTTAAAACTTACTGCAGATGTGAATGCAATATGTACTGTGTTAAGTAAGTCTTAAGCAATGATCATAGTTAAAATTTTCAGTTTGAGATACCATGGCCTATTCTGTTGACATATCTGAGTGACCACACTGGTAGTGAAAGATACTGAAAGATAATGCTGGGTTGTAAATGATTTATAGTGGGCATCAGGACCTTTGAAGAGTGCATGTAGTTGTAATGAACACTGAAATTCAGGAGAAGAAAACACAGTTTCCAACCAGGGAAGTTCTTAATGCTTTACTGAGAGAATGTTGGAATTCCTGCTGCTTCAGACCTGAAATAACCACATGGAGCAGTCCTTAGGATGTACAAGATGCTCTTGGAGATCAGAGGTGGTATTTGAGACGGGGGTGCACAGACTCTGGGACTCTGACTAGTCACTGCGTGCTAGTATGTGCAAGAGGTAAACAGCCTGCTAATGAGGTTTACAGATGGAGTTTAAATTGGGAGGGGTTCCCGGGGCTGCTCAGGAAGAGAAAATATACAAAGAGGCAGAGATGAACAATGTGGCCAGGAAACTGTGTGTGGTTCAGCAAGGAAGGAATAGAGCTTCCTTCATCTGACAGGGAGTGGTGGAGGAAGAGGGCAGAGGAAAGTGGGTAAAACAGCAGGAGAAATCCAGGAGGAAGAAGGCAAAGACCTACAAGTACGATGGGGGAGCAAACCCAAACAAGATGTGCTTGTAAAGCCTGGGAGTGTGCAACGAGAGGGATGTGATGAAACATCTTGATAGTCTTGAGTGTGTGGCATGGATGCCAAGTGGAAATAAAAGCAGATAATAACCTACTGCATGTGCATGTTATAGCAGAAATTGTGTCTGTAATTGCTTAACAGTGTTGACAAAAGTAATTACAGCACTTCACTGGATAATTCAATGAAGTTGACTTAAAAGTGCCATGAAAATTACATGCAGAGTGTATACACATTGCACAGGTGCATGGTACTACTTGTTGCTTGTCCTGATGAAAATATTCCATAGTTTAGAGGCTGCTTTTGTGTCAATAAACAGAGTTATGACATGCTTTTCTTTCTGGGCATGTATAGGGAAGAGGGATTTCATGTGTGTTCCTTTTATCAAGCACACCAGAGGCCAGTTGGAATGAAATGGGATGGGGTTACGAAGGGTGTTAAAAGTGCTTGCAAGAGTTTGGAAAACACCTTTTAGATGGGTGTGCTCCATGCTAAACTCCATTGTGTACACAGAGATCTGGTTATGAATGATAAAATGCACAAAGACTTAAGATAAAGCATGAAGGAAAACCTTCTGGTAGTGTTGAGAGTGAGAGGTCTCAGCCTTTCCCCTGCATGCCATTGCTGTGTTTTGTCCTTCAGCAGCTTTCTCATTTCTCAGTCACCACGACTTCTGAATTTGCTCCTTATCTTTCCTGCAAGAATTACTGTTCCCTCTAATGTAAGAAAGAGCCTTCACCCTTCCAAATGAAGTTTCTGCTCATGAACTAAGTGGGGAGCATAATCCGCAGGCAGTGGGGTAGCATCTTACACAATCTTTCGTATTAAGTTGGCCCTGAACCTCCATTCTGGCCTTTAGCACTGAGAAGAGCACCTCGCAGTCATCCTCCTCTGGGGCTAAACTCTCCAAATCATCAGCAGTACTTTTCTCTTCCAGCAGAGTATCCAAAATAGGATGTTTTTACTGGTTTTTGGTTGGTTTCATGCCTTTGGAGGGTAATGAAAGCTGATTCCCTCCTTGCCTAGGCTCTTGTAACAAAGCCCAGCCCTCCCTTCTCTCGTTAGACAGCTCGAGTTCTTCCTCTGCCCATTGCTTTAGCTGCTGGTCAGCTTTCTGGAAACAAGTGGATAGAACATTGATTTCCCTCAAAGGGGATGAAAACCTCCAGAACACATCTGTGCTACCTGAGGTTGAGGTAAAATGCAATGGGAAAACCAAGTCAAGTAGACATTGCTGAATCAGCCTTCACTAGTTTCTGTTGTTAAACACAGTGCATCTGTGTGACAAGTTCATGTCTGATCACACCCATGCGTAACACCAGTGGGTCTGAAACCTAAAGCAGTATTTATGAGCTTCCCTGACCCCCAACACAAGTCTGCCTTCGGTACTCAAACAGGAGCTTTGGGGTTTAAAATGTTTTCAGTTTTAGGCTGAGGTTGGCTGAAGTGAATCTGCAGCCTGCACACTCATGGTCTGATGGTTCAGGAGTGTTCCCGTTGCCTCTGTGAGACATACGGTGCTCATTCAGTGAATTGCTTGTGTTGGAGGGGAGGTGGTTTGCTTCTCCTTCCCACCCTTGTGTTAATGGTGCCTCAGAGCCTCTTCAGTAATCCTGAAGTTAATATTGTCTGTCACAGGTATTTGGCAATAAACAGAAGATTTGTAAGTTGTGAGGTGGGATTTGGGGTTTTAGCTCCCTCTGCTAAAAGCAGATGTTGTTAAGGACAATGTTTTTCTTGCTTAAGAGTCTTGTTTAAGCTCTGCTTTGGCCTCTTTCTTTTTGGTTCACTGGTGTGTTTTGAGCTTCTGGACTCCTGTCCAAAGTTTAAAGAACAATAACTAGTCAAATGTGAAATAATGTCAATTGAACCAACCTATGACTCAACAGTCAACCAAGTCATCCTGGACCCGCATCAAATGGACCGAGGCCAAGACCTAAAATTGGCACACATCCCCGTCCCTCTTCTCCATATATTTCCACTGAAGCAGAGCCCAGAATGCAACACGTTGGTTAATATTCCATAATAAACCGCTCTGCATGTAAATGTATTCTTTTCATTGACAAAAAAGTGTGAAAGCCCTTGCCAGGGATAAAGGCAGTTGTGCAAGGCTTCATGCAGACTGACAAGGAAATGGAGTCTGTGCACTGAAGAATTCACCACCTCAACTTCTGGTATCAGTTCCACTTTTAAACAGAGCTGCCTTGAAAGTCTGTAGAAAGATTTAAGGAAGAGCCGTTCCTTTCTGCTTCTCTTGCTCTCTTTCTGTCTTTCCCTCCTCTCCTCCGAGTTAGGGTTTTATTTCTGCTTTCTGAAATGTGTTTGTTGATTTGTATTTCTTTTAATTGTTCTGCTCTTTCTATTTTGACAAGCAGGAAATAATTATGCTGTGCGAATGCAAGCGCAGGCTGTGCACATCCCGAAAAGTCAGCGCCCGATGGCTGCTGGGGGGTTACTCTGGCAGCAGGGGAGTCTTGATTTGTGCTTTCAGAATAGCAGAAATGAACTTTCTAATTACCAGTCTAAATTTATTTATAGCTTTGTGACTCAATTTGCCTGCGCAAGGCTTATCCTGCGGCTTGCCAGATACCTGCTCTGTGACCGTTGCAGTTCAGTTTAATCTTTTACTGCTTTTCTTACAGTCCCATTAATATTTTTCCATGTATGTTAGAGTCAGCTTTCCAGATGTCTCTGGCCTTCTTTCCTAGCAACATCATTTTGGCAGGCTGTGACTGCAGTCCTGTGATTGACACAGGTGTTTGCATTGGGATGGCCGGAGCCATGTACATAGCTCACACTGAGATCATTAATGGAACAGATCCTGTTCAATATTTTAAGTCCAATTCCTCTGCTACGACATTAGTAAGAGTGCTTTAATAAGGAGTAAAATACTTCTCTGATACGCACTCACTGCATGGGATAAGCTAAAATGCTGGGGCTGTTCTGATGACGGAATATCTCTGAGTTCTGCTGTCTTGCTGAATTCAGTGTACTGGCAAACGAGCTGCATGTGTTACAGGGTTAGTATGTTAGGTTAGTAATTCAGGGAGGGCACACTGGCTCTCGGATCATTTGTAAGGCTCAGAAGATGAAACTGCTCCAAGGAAGCATCCCCGGGTAGAACATAGCTCTGGGACTGCTGAGATGGGAAACGGTGCTTGCTGCATCCAAGCCTGGGAACAACCTCATGTGATGTGCTAAAAATGGGGGGGAAAATACCTATTTCTCATTAGATTTTTGAGCTGTCTTCTGCTGAGTGCATGTCAGTCTTGCAGCCTTCTCAATGAGGGTGTAATTAGGGTCTGCTTGCACCTTAGTTTGTGAATGCAGAGCACATATGTATGCTGAATGTATCTGCAAGATTGAGGTCCTAAAAGCCAAGTTTATAAATAATCATAGAATCATAGCATAGTCAGGGTTGGAAGGGGCCTTAAGATCATCCAGTTCCAGCCCCCTGCCATGGGCAGTGACACCTCCCACTAAACCATGGCACCCAAGGCTCTGTCCAACCCGGCCTTGAACACTGCCAGGGATGGAGCATTCACAGCTTCCCTGGGCAACCCATTGCAGTGCCTCACCACCCTTACAGTAAAGAACTTCTTCCTTAGATCCAGTCCGTGTCTGTAAATAGATGTAGATCAAATGCAGATTCTGTTATCCAGCAAAGCATAAAGAATTAGGAGGGCCCAGGATGATATCAGTCCATAGTTTTGTGTGGAGCTTTTATTTAAGCATAAAGGTACTGGCTTTGGTCTTACTCCTCTGTTATTCTTTTCCCCCGTCTCTTTATTTTATGAAACGAGGATGCACAATTAAATTAAAAATAAAAATAAGTAAAAAAGACACTTTGGAAAAATACACATCAGTTGATTCCTGTGACCATTGAGCCCTGCCCTGGAAGGTAAGGCTTTTTGGCTGCTTCACTGGAGCGCCGTAATAAACGTAAAAGTTTAGAACATAGAATTTAATTATCATATTCTGGTCATAAATACTTGAGGGCTGTAGTGCATTTGAAATCCCAGGAGCTGCAGCTAAGGTTGCAGCTGCAACATCAATTACCATTTATCCATTCCAAGAAGGCTCTGCCTGTGCCCTTGAAACCTTTACGTTCTGGAGAGGATCCAAAAGGGGGGAAGCAAAGCAGTCGCATCGCTCGCTGGCGTTGGCGCTTCTTTCCCGCTCCCGTGCGGCTCTAAAATGGGAGCAGACGCCATTTCGGAGCGGGGCAGAGGGGTGGCCGTGGCGGGTTCCTCACCGAGAGCTCCGGGGCACCTGTGCCAGGGCCTGGGCTTCGGTAATCAGTGTCCTGCAGGGTCAGAGGGGGCCATCAGAGGGCTCGGTGCCCATCGGGAGCCTGCGCTGGTTGATGTGGTGGGGCCCCGTCCCTCGCGCTGCTGGGAATCTCTGCAGGTGACTTCGTTAACATAATGCTGGGATTTGCCTATGCTCAAGGATTGCAGTGGGTTTTATTTAATAGAATATAATTTATGAGAAGTGAAGCAACAAGGCTTGGAATGATAGTCCCTGCTGCTTCTGCACTGCAGTGGAGAAACACAAGCTCCCTGTGAAACCTGTTCTTAATCATGCGCTTGTCATTGAAGCTCTGCAACAGAGTCATAGAACCACAGAGTGGTTTGGGTTGAAGGGACCTCAAAGCTCCTCCAGCTCCAACCCCTGCCATGGCAGGGACACCTTCCATAGAGCAGAGTGCTCCAGTCCCCTGTGTCCAGCCTGGCCTTGAGCACTGCAGGGATGGGGCAGCCACAGCTTCTCTGGGCACCCTGTGCCAGCGCCTCAGCACCCTCACAGAGAAGAACTTCTGCCCAAGAGCTCATCTCAGTCTCCCTGTGTAAGTTTGAAAGATATTTTCCATAAGGGATTTACGTAAAAACTTTTCTTGATGTAAACTGAAGTCACTTTGTTCTGAGCTCTGGCTTTCCTGGTTTATCAAGTCACGATATAGTATTTATCTGGATCCGCAGTCGTGGACATGGAGTTGGTCATTTTGGCTTTCAGAGGGGCTGTGGAGCAGTGGTACCGGGTGCGTTTATGTACAGGCTTTGGTTAAACACTGACAGCTGTAGTAGATCTTCGGTTCATTACAGGGGACATGCTTGTAATCCAGAGCAGCACTGGTACAAAGCAGTGCAGTTCTCTGTTCAAGTGCAAAACGGGACAGAAAACTTAAATAGGTGGCTTCTGTATCGAAGCTGTTTGGAGGGCTGCTTGGTTTGGCGGCCTTGCGGGTGTGTTGTGCTTGCAGGCAGGCAGCAGGAGCATTGCAGTCTGCACCCCAAGACCACTCTGCCTTTGGGTAAGTTGCGGGTGTTGAATGCTCGCTGATAGCAGCCGAGCTGTGCACACCCTGCGTGTGCCTGCGGGAGCTTAGGGCAGCCTGGGAGAAAAACGTAGGGATTCACCAATTGTCGGTCTCTAAACTTCAATGAGTACGTTACAAGAGACAGAAGAGACCATCGGAACCAGTGGTAACCAGAAAAATGGGGGTTTGAACCCATTTTCAGTTTGCAAATACACAAACATTGTCAAGACAAAGGTAGTGTCCATAGCCTTGGTTTAGAACATTTTTCCTGCTTGAACTGCAAACTACCTTCCTGCCTATGAGGGTATCACAATAATGAGGAGTTTCTGCAGTTAATAAAGAAATAAGTAAGCAATTCAAGAAATGTAATCAGTCGGTGTGTGCAGCTGAGTGTTTGCATTGTTCTCGTTGCTGGAAGATAAGACTGGGCCAGATGGCAATGGCATTGAGAATCCGTTCTTTACTGTTGGCTTGGTCATACTACTCAGACAGATAAGTAACTCATCGTTTAGAATGTTAGCTCAATAGTAGGGTGGCTTAGGCTGGAGAACCAGGACTCACTGTGTGCAGTGTTTTGTGGTTGGGGTGTATCGTGACTGAGTGCAGTTCATGCTAGAGCATTAGATTAGAAGTAGGAGCAAAATGAATAGTCTTACTAAGTGACAAGTCAAATAAATATAGTCAAATTCTAAGTCAAATATAGTTTCTTCCCACCCTAGACATACTGCATCCATTTCTTTCCTTGGAGTTGGCAGTTGGATGTGAACAGCATTTTCTTAGAGGTTTTTAGGAGCCCGTTGCGAGTCTTCTGGTTTTGTAATTATAATGGCACCAGGGAATACCTTGTTTGTCCATGTGTCTGAAACAAACTTGTGTTATACATTGCCCCTGACCTTTTCTATGGGGTCGATTTTTTTTAAGAAGGTGGCAATTGCAAAGCTGAGAGCTGCTGCTTTGATGAGCACCCACAGGTTTCCTGAGATGCTGCTGCTCTCATCTCTAGCTCACAGCCGTTTGCCTTAAACGCAGTTAGGTTTGAATCTGTTAACCAGCTTCTAATCATAGAATCCCAGACTGATTCGAGTTGAAGGGAGCTTAAAGGTCATCTGGCTCCAACCCCTGCCATGGGCAGGGACACCTTCCACTAGAGCAGGTTGCTCCAAGCCCCGTCCAGCCTGGCCTTGAACACTGCCAGGGATGAAATCTGTTCACCACATTCGCATTGCATGTGTGTAACTTGCTGTTGGTGCTAATTGAAATTGCATTTTTGAAACAAGTTTACCCTTCAACATGCTGGGGAGGGCACAGTTTCAGGCAGAAAGGCTCATTGCACCAAGCTTTCATGCGCTGGAGGAGAGTTGCAAGTTGTAGTCTGTAAGTGGCAGTAATTCTTATTGCTGGAAGTTTTCATCTCTTCGCTTAGAGGGTTTTGGGGTTTATAATAGAAAGTCACAGGAAGGTAATATATGTTTCTAAGTAATACGATAGTGTCAGTGGGTTCAGCCCATGGGAGCGTGCAGATTCTGTGTTGCATCTGGGAGGCTTTATATTCTTCACAGTAAAGAGAGAAGAATGACACACATCTCTCTGCTCGGAGGTTCACAGCCAGTTGCTGTGAGTCCGATGGCCCCTGTATCGGTGTCCGGCTGGATCAGCCCCACCAAGGGCACATGGTGCTGGTCACTGTGTGTCCCCCAGGCCCTGGCCTCTGGAACCCAGGAAGGGGACAATGGGACCTGCAGGGGAACCAGGACCTGGGAAGGGGAGACTCCACATCCCCATGAATGTTTCCATACCTGACTTAATGAAGTTTGAACCTTGAGCCTGGTTTGAAAGTCTCGGGTAAATGATTAACGTGGACATGGCTTTGGTTAAACAACTTGATCTCTGCAGAGCTTGTGCCTCTGGCTGCATCTTCTTATCTTTAAGTCTTTTCAATTTACCCCTACACAGCTCCTTCACTGGCAGTGGTAAATCTGTCTATGCAAGTGGATGGAATTAGATCGTCTGTAGTTTCTGAAAGCAGATGGGAGCGGAGCTCAGGACCCTCAAACAAACACCATGCTTCCCAAAATAAAGTTAATTCAAGTTTTTACAAATTCAGAACCCTTAAAATTTGGATTTATTTCTCCCTCTCTCGTCTGTGCTGCTTGACTTGTATTTAGGTCAGAATCACGCTTTATTAGGGGGTTGAGATTAAAAACATTTCTGCAAATAACGATAACTTTTTCATTATTCTATTATCTCAGAGTGTAATTTCCCTCCCTTACCTCTTCCTTAGGAAGTGGTTGTTTGTCTTTTACTTTAGGTAAAAGATTTACATGAAACCTCCAGCCAGCTCGCTGTAGCTCTTGCAGGAGTCCTTATGCACTGTCATCCCTCTGTTCTCCATGTTTCGGGCAGGCAAAATCGTGTTTTACACAACCAGGGGACTGTCAGTGTCTGGCAGCTCTCCACATGGTTAGTAAATATTGGCCTTATCTGATATAGCCAGGCTTGAAAAGATACGCCAGGAGCCCAGATTAGATTGCTGGCTACTGCTTTATTAATCAGTGTGATAGTTTATTTTTAGTTTTGGAAGTCATATCATCTGTTTTCTTTCTCATATTACATTTTCTATGGGTCTGGTGCAGAAAATGAGCCCTGTTTAAAAATTAAAGGTGATTGAACAGTTTCAGTGGAATGTGTTTGGCACTACCACGGTTTCTATGACAGTTGATGAATATTTCCTTAAAAATGCTCTTGTCAGAAATGCATAAGGTATAAAGAGTTTTATTTTTGTATCTAAATTAGCTGTCTTCAAAACTCTGCACAGAAAGATGTCTCCATCTTTTTCTGGCTTTAATGATGTTAATGAAATGAAGCTCTCAAGTTATATGTTCCTTATTTAAAATCATAGGCTCCCAGTCTGTATTTCAGTGTTTAAACTGAGATTTTGAGTGTAAGAAAAGGAAGAAGAGAAAATAAGACAACTTAGAGTAGCTTTTGATTGGCCAGTGATTACTGATTTAACGGAGAGAGGAGGGTTCTGCATATGGCAGTGCAAAGTGGATAAACAATCCAGTTCCATTTCCCAAATGGATCAATGAGCTGAGGAAAAACAGATCAAAAAACAGCACAACAAGCCAAACAACAGAAGAAAGTGACATATGCCCATCCCTGGGCGGTGTTCAAGGCCAGGTTGGACAGGGCTTGGAGCAACCTACTCTAGTGCAAGGTGTCCCTTGCCTGTGGCAGGGGGTTGGAACTGGAGGAGCTTTAGGGTCCCTTCAGCCCAAAACATTCCTTTATTCTCTGGTATCTGCATGGTCCATATCAAACAGCTTTGTGTTAAGAGGCAGAAGTAGGTTTGAATCCTCAGCTTCCATGAGGTTCCATGAAGACAAGAAACCTCGTGGAAGCAACCTGCAAGTCCGTAGCCATTAGCTTCTGTCTTCATGGGAGGAGATGGGGCCATGCGATGGCAGTTTCCATCGTTACAGTATTCATTCCTCGAGTGCCTCTGCTCCAAGGAAGGCAGTTGTGCTTTGTAGCAATTAGGATGAGCGTGTAATTGAAGATGCCTGTTTGCAAGGACATCAAATAAATGTAACTGGGTTAAATTACATTCTGCCATTACTTGGATGTTGAGTGCTGGATTGTGCAACCTTAGTGTTTTATTATAGTGCTCTGCTCTTTAGAGAAGACAAATTAATTGGAAAACACCGAAAAGCCATCATCTGGATCATAAACAGGATTACAGTCAATCGGGGACTGCCGCTTCTGTTGATAGGCTACCTAATGCTGGTTGTCAGACTCTGCAGAGTGATGGAGTAGAAGTAGTGTTGCAGCAGCTCACAAATGTCTGAACACAGTGGAGTGATGTGATGGATTTGAGTTCTTTTCCAAGTTCTGCAAAGGAGCGTTCTTCCCTGGGTGGGGTTTTTCTTCCCCTTTTCCTTAAGGTTGGCTCATTTACCTCATTCTCTGGCCAGTCTTCCCTGTTGAAGCCTTCACACCACCCTTGCTCTCAACACTTCTCCTTCCCACAGCTATTCCAGCATGTTCAGGCTGTTGCTGTGTTCTTGTCTGGTTTTCACTCTTCTGCTCAGCCCTCTCTACTATCGCTTAGACAGGGATCACCTTCTCCCCTATCACACACCAGATTCTTGTCTTTCAGGGAGGCCCATACGTAGCTGAGGTCTCCGCATACCTGTACTTTATTTCCCCCAGCACAAGTAATTTTCCCTTGTCTCTGCCCTCTGGTTCTGTATTTGTCAAGGTGTGGGCTTCACTGACATGTCTGGTTTGGTTTGATTTTATCCCTCTCTATTCAAGTGGTAAGGTTCCCAGTCCTGTTTTTACTGTCTGACTCCCTCTTGGTCAGAACCAACACACCAGGGACAGGAGTGGTTTCATTTGGGCTGGAATTCTAAGGGTTTTGTGAGCGTTGGAGAGCTATGAGTTTGGTTTCTTTAAACGTGTAACCAAATCTGCTCAGACTTTCTTGAGGAAAGGAAGAGGAATTTTCCATGCTGAAGCCAGCCCACATGCAAATGTTCAGCCCACGTCAGGGAATGTGGATGCTCTGGAGAGCTTCCGAGTAAAGGCACCAAAGTCTTAAAAAGAGGTATTATATTCTAGCTTCACCTGGAAATGGCTGGAGCCCTGTTGACAGAGTGCTCTGTGAGAATCACTTTGAGCATACCCTGTAGGAATGGCAGTTTAAAGTGGTGCAGATAAAGCCACCAAGATGGACCTCACTGCAGGCAGCCCTCAGCAGGTCTGGGCTGTGTTGCTCACATGTGCTGCAGAGAGAGGATCAGGCTCTGAGCTTCACAACCACCGCTGGTTCTGCTGGTTCAACCCTTACCATTAGAAGCAGCTCAAAGGTGGTTACAACAGATTGGTTATTGCTCTAACAGTCTTTATTCTTTCATTAGGGAACCAGCCCTTCAGTTGGGAATGGCCTGTTTGTTTACATAGGAAATGCAGCTCCTGAAATGAGGAATATGTGTTCTTCTCCTAAAATGCTGGGGTGAAATGATCATTTATTACTGTGAATTTATACCCGTGTATGGCTTAATTTGCACAGCTTCTTTGGGATAATAATATCCCTGTAGAAGACTGTGGTGATACTGGAAATGAAGCTCTTGTAGGATTCCGTGCAGGCTGCGGTGTGACAGTAATGAAAACAATATGGACTAAAAGCATGTTTTAAGAGTCAATTTTAAAGGTTAGGGTAATTGTGCAAGAAACTTGGCTTCAGAAAGGTGTAAGGCAAGTAATCCCGACCTAGTCAAATAGGCCATGAAAAAGCCATGCAGCTTTCCTTATGGTTTACAGAATTCAGTGTTTAACTCTTTCAGAGTCTGTGTGCAGAGCTGGGGATGAGGGCGATCCATTTCTTGCAGTCAGGAGTATTGTTTGCCAGCATCCCATAGATCTTAAAGTATTTCTCTGCCTTTTTTTCCCTGTAGCCCTGGAATGAGATCAGATGTAAGCTCTTCTCCATCCACAACCTCAGCAACTACGGGACCACCTCCCAAGCTCTGTCTTGTCTGCTCTGACGAGGCCTCGGGGTGTCATTATGGGGTTCTTACTTGTGGCAGCTGCAAAGTGTTCTTCAAGAGAGCTGTGGAAGGTAAGACGCGGCATGAGGAATTTCCTGTTTAAAAGTAGGAAATCCACATCCAAAACCAGTCTGCTCAATCCGACTGCAATCCGTGCTTTAGCTAGAGTCCTCCTGGAAAATCCCATCCGTTATATGGCTGATCTTTTCATTGTAAATAGCATCGATAGTGGTGTGTTATCTGAAGCACAGATTGCATTTACATTTATCAAATGCTCCCATTCACTCACAGTGTAAAAGGATGTTTTGTTGTCTTGGCTTTTTGTTTCTGTCATTTTCTTTCACTGTTGTTTTTGTTCATTTGCCCTATTTGTGTACAGATATCTGTCTGTGTGATTGGTTCTGTCAAGTTTGTGATTTTAAGCTTAATGTTAGCTGGCTTGTGTGTAAAACTGTATGTGAAACGTGACGCATCTCTTGTGTGCGAGGTTATGGTAGTTCTTCAGTTTCTCCTATAAGTGGTATAGGTTAAATTACACACATGTCCATGCATGTTATTTGCAGGGATAAGTAGGTAACAGGACCATGTGTGTGGCTTTGGGTTATTGAGATTTCTCTTTAATCACAGGAAGTAAATCATTCTGGAAACTAGAGATGATGGAAAACTAATGGTGTAGCTGTGGTGTGTACTGCAGTGTACGTGATCTGTGAGTCTGGGGCAGCAGAAGTGGCCATTTTACAGTGATCTTGGGTTGTACCTCAGTGATTCTTCACTTCAGTGTCAGAGGAGTGCAGAAAAGTATAATTATATATTGAGCATGTTCTCAGTGTCTCTGTAAGGGTCTCAATTCCTCTCCTGTGGAATGATGCCATTCTCAGTTACAGCCTTCCAGGCTTTCCTGTCCCATGCCTTCTTCATGCAGTGTTACTGGGTAGTTTGAAGTGAATCAGACTCATTTTCTGCTGCTGTTTTTTGCACATTGGGTTTCACTGGAGACAAGGCTGTGTTGACAAAGACAAACCACCCTTCAGTCCTTCAGAAGCAGCGCTTTTCTCCCCATTCCCAGCGCACGGGATGCAACAGGGAGCTGTGTGGAAGTGCAGAGCCTCTTGGAGGGATCAGAAGCGTTGAGCTCATATCGCAGTTTTTGCTTGTCTCCAGGGGAGGGGGTGTCAGCTCTGGGGGAAGCAGAGCCTGTTTCTGGACGTAACAGGAGACAGTATGAGCTCAAGTGCAGGGCACTGGGCTGCGTGGGCTCTCCGTGACTCCCAGCTGGTCTGTGTGGAGCTGCACCCTCATTTAGAGCCAGGCTCTTTAGTTGAAGCCAATAATTGTCTATATCCTTAATAGAAATAAGGTCACTGGGTATCCCTCGGGAGTAGTGTTGTATGGCAGCTGGGTATACATCATAGCCAAGGTTTTGCACATCCTTAAGCAAATCACAGAAATACCAGTACATGAAGAAATGAACCCAGTAATTATTTCTCATAGGTGATGCAACTTGCCACATCTTAAATCAGCTGAATTAACATTAAAAATGGAAGAAGGCTTGTGGCTGAAAAACTGCGGTCAGTTCCTCAAGGCTCACCTCTGCTTTCATTTCTGTTGTTCCATAGATTATCCCAACCTTAATCCTTCTGATTAGATCATAGAATCCCAAACTGCTTTGGGTTGGACAGGACCTTAAAGCTCCAACTTAGAGTTCCAACTCCCTGCCATGGGCAGGGACACCTTCTGCTAGACCAGGTTGCTCCAGGTCCCACCCAGCCTGGCCTGGTACTGTGCATGTTTTCAGGAGCCGTTCCAGTGTCTGTTAGCTCTAGAATGCACTCTAAGGAACAAATGATTTGTTTTGTCTCTCACAAGCATTTTTCTTATTAGGAACATATGTAAAAGGAATTTGTTTCTGCAATATCCTTTTTACTAATAGCTGCCAGGCACCTGTCAGTACATAGATCAAGCTGGTTCTGCACACTGGTCATCCGGCCTTTAGCCTGAAACCCTGTTTTGTACCTCTTTCTACACACGTGTGCTGCAACAGAAACAGTCACAGAAACTGAAAGTATGAGTACTTAGAAAATCAATATAAAGTGTATTTCTTCCAGCAGAGAGCAGAACCAGAGAAGAGGAAGGCTGAAGGTGGGAATTCAGCTGTGTGTTTATGTGCAGCTCTTCATGCCAACGGGCTTTGTTCAGGAGCCCCAGGTGGCCAAAGCCATCTTCTTCTAGTTCTTATTTTCATGGTGGTTCAGAGCCTTCATCCCAGAACCAACCCCGTTCACCCCCAAACCAACCTCGATCCTCCCCACCTCCGCTTCCTCGCCTTGCTTCACATCCTCACACTCCCCTCCCCTTCAGCTTCCCAACACTTCTGCCTCCTGCTGTGCTCCAGATCATCCTCCTGCTTCAGCGTTTCTAATTCCATCTTCCAAAGTCCGCAGTTTCTAACCTTTTATGTGCCAGCGTGCTCAAATGGGCCAAGACTCGTTCAGTCCCAGAGGGCTTCAGAGCCCCCAGCCCTGACTGGTGCAACACTGAAGCGTGTGCAGCCCGTGTCTGCTGTAAATCCCCTCGGAAACACCTCCGGTTGCTCGCTACCAGTTTTTACCAGTGAAGTATCTGGGGTTTGAGCAGTAAAGATAATTCCTTCATGCAGCTGGCCTGTTTGTTATCGGGGCAGCAGCCAGACACAGAGCAGAAGGCAGCTTCAACTTCCCTTTATTTTCCCACAACACGTTCATGTGACATGAAGGCTTTAATAGGACATAATACAAAGAAACAGTGTAGCTTTCACCTAAGAAAAAAGGCAAGAATAGGCAAGTAGTAAATACAAGAAACCAAGCAGCACCTGCACAGAGAGGAAGCTCTTTCTTAGGAGAAAAATTGAACAGCTCAGGAAATTCACCCCTGAGGCAACTGTATTGACTGTGTGAAGCGTGGTCTCATTGAGCATCTTGTGAGACATGAAATTGCAGTCTCTGCAGTGCTGCCAGTCACTGGTTTGTGTTTCACGTGTGTGTATGGTCTGTATGTACAAGTATGCAGATAGGAAACAGAATCGTGACTCATGGGTCTATTTTCTGAGTTCTCTTAAACACAAGGATTACACAGGATCAGGAAGGGTTCCTCTTCTTCACAGGAAGAGGGAGGGGGTTATTCATTAAAGACATTGAGGGCTTCCTTGGTATGTCAGTTTGAAGCACTTCCCTGGAAAAGGTTGACTAAAGCCAAAGTAACGGGCTCTGTGCATAGCTCGTCATAGCTGACTTGAAACAAATTCCTTAACCTTAAGTCTTCTGTGAGAAGACACTGACTCCATTGTTAATAACTCAGTGTTGGGAAAACATGTCTGTTCCTCACAGTATTATACTATAAGGACTTTGCAGTACAGTGAGCAGCCTAGGTCGCAGCTTTCTGCTCTCTAAAGCAGCTTGTTTCTTCATCTGTATGTGGGAAAAGGATGTATCTTTTAGTAATACCTTCCTCTACATAAGTTCTGTTGAGACATTTATTCATATGCCTTAAAAAATCAAGAATACTCCTGCTCTGTGCACTGCTCCCATCAGCTAAGAAACAGTTTACTTTGTGTACTTCAAGTTGTGCCGTGTTTCTGGGGTCAGTTTTGCTCGGAGCCTGTGAACCCACGAAAATGTCAGAGAGCTTGGTTTGCCCAGATCAGGCTCTCAAGTTAAACAAAGAGGAGGTCTCATGACTTAGAACGTGCTGAAAGCTTGCTCTGTGTATCTGTACAAACGGTTACATCTGTACTTCCAAAACGTGTTTATGAACGCTGTTTGCATCCTTGTGGAATCATTTAGGGAAAGCAGAAACAGTGTCTCTATAGAAAATAGCATGTAAGGATACAAAAATAGGAGAGAAACTGAGTTAAGAATAGAATTTGCCTGATGTTAACAAATAGAAAATAGGATTTCTACCTAAATTATTGGCTTTGGTGTCTAAATATGAGAAATGTGTTTGGTGTGTAGATGCATGAAATCGTACGGGTACTGATCTCACTTTGGCAAGTAAAGGTATACTGTAGTCCCCAGCTGCTTGTCATGACTGGAGCAGGAATGGCTCCTCGTGCTGCTCCGAGCTGACGGTTCTTTCTGTGTGCTTGTGAACAGGGCAGCACAACTACCTGTGTGCCGGGAGGAACGACTGCATCATCGACAAAATTCGGAGGAAAAACTGCCCAGCGTGCCGCTACCGCAAGTGTCTGCAGGCGGGAATGAACCTCGAAGGTACCTTATGTTCAAATTCTGCCTTGCTTTTGAGTCTTAGACAGCAAAAAGGTGATGCTGCTTATGAAGCAGTTACCTGAGCAGTGCTCGAACACGTTACAAGTAAGTACTGGGTTTGCGGTGTGTGTGAGGAGCTCAGTGAAAAGCAGGAGGTTTCTGCGCTGCCGTTTCTCCTGTCCTCTCCTATCGCACTCAGCTGCTCGCGCTCGGGCCGCTCAGCAGAAGTGAGTCATACCCGCAGAGCAGGGTGATTTTTCGTTCCTGTCAGCACATATATCTTGTTGCCTTCTCACTGGCTGTGAGACAGCAGAACTCCAGGAGATCACCTGTAGGAAAGTGTGATGCCGCTCGTCCTGACGCAGGAGAGTGACCTGGCAGCGAAACCATGGCGGAGAGGGAAAGCCCAGAGGCACAGACCTAAACTTGGAGTGGGGCTTAGCTCTTCAGAGTGAAGAGAAGAGGGTTTGTTGCTGCTGGGGATCCTTCTTTAATCTCTCTAGGGAAGATAGACTAAATAAATAAATGTAAATGTATTTGTTCTCTGCCAAGTCCTGAATGGCTTATGAGAAACCAAAGACCATCAACTAGAGATTTAGTAGCAGTTGTAAAATGGCATAAAACATCTTTATTAGTGTCAGCTATGGTTTATGCTTGATGTTTTCTCCTTGAGCTGTAGAGATTAATGCAGTTCTTACCAGCAGAGTTATCATGGTGGTACTGGTATAATCAGAATAGTCAGATAAAATAAAAATGTCAGAATTGTATTTGTGGGATAGAAATACGAGCAGAGCTTCATTCAGGCAGTGATAATATCCTTTAGGAAAGTATAAGTGGTGAATTATGTTAAAGAGATGGATGTGGCACACGATTTTCATTTTGAGGTGGGAAAGAATACATTTTGGTTTAAGAGTTGGTTCTATTTTTTCTCACCATAGTTGTTTTCAAATTCAATATAGTCTTGTCTATAGATTCATATATGTATCTCTATCATGTATATGATATATATATAGAAAATATAGAGAGAATATTAATATATCTTCATCTATCATTCTTGTAGATTAATTTATCTATATAAGCAAAGCACTTTATGATGTATGTTACTCCAATAGTGAGCACTTCTGTTCCTGCATCAGTTTATTGGAATTCATTTTAAAGCAGACCCCTACAGAGCTCTCTCGGGCTCTGGGATGAGCTCTCTGAGTTCCTTTCTGCACCAGAGAAAATGGGAATTGAATGACGTCTGATAGTTGCCACTTTTCCACATGGAGTCTGGAGCCCTTCCAGCTATAGTTTGTGTGCCTGAATTTTGGCACAGAGGATCCCGGAGAGCGCTGACTTTTTGGAGGGTGGATGTCGTTACATAAGTTGTTGGAAAAGGCAGAGCAGAGCTTTTGTGACTGAGGGGGGAAAGGATCTAGAAACTCAGCGACACAGAAAGGGAAGAACCCAAGGTAGTGTGAACAGTGAAAAACAAGCGTAAAAACAAGGATTTAGTGGGCAGAGCTGAACAGATGGTGAATTGGTTGCACTTCCAGAAGAACTCTTAGGCAAAAAAACCCTGGAAGGCAGCATAAAGCGCAGATGAGGCTAAAGAGAAGTTCCTTTTGTCTATTTCAGGGTCACTGTTCAGGAGTTACTGTTCTTAAAAAGCCAGTTTAAATGTGCATACTTTCTAGACAGTAATTTCTTTTTGGCAAGTCATCAGATGTATCCTCAGTGCATGAATAATGGTTATCAGCGAACCAGTTAAGGAATGGTGAGAGATCAGACTGTCCCAGCGCGGCCCTTGCGCTTGCCCCTGCTTGCTGGAAGATTTCTTCCAGGGATCTGTCCAGGCACATTGGGAAGAGCTCTCAGTTTCGAATACCCACAGTGAGTTGCACTGTTAGGTATTGGGTAGAAGGCTAATTTATTTATAAGTAACTAAATCCATAACAAAATCTGCCATGCAGTGTTTTCATTCTGTCCTGCTCCTGTGCTGAGACAAAAGTGGTTCCTTCTGCACTTGACCACTTCTCTTGTAGTCTGTTTTCTCTTCAGTCTGGCCCCGTTTATCATCCTTTCTGGAACACGCTTGTTGATGTTGCGTGGGGGTTTGGGTGTAGAGGGCTGGAAGAGCATACAACTGTCAAGCTGCAGGTACTAGAGATTTACACAGGGAATAATGGTATTTTGTGCTGCAGCTTCTGTTCTGTTGAATTCTAATTTCCACTTCCCTTGTTAATTGACCCTGGGTATTCCTTGGCACCCATCCCCCTTGTGATGTGTTTGAAGATGGGATTTATTGTTAGGTTTATGCCTCTAAAGAGTCATCTGGTAATTTCTTTGGCCTTTCAGGCTGCAGTTTATGGTTAAGCTGTTGGCAGTTTACAGGCTTGCGCTGCCATCTGCATTTTGAGTTTATTCTCTCCTTTCTACCCAGACTCATTGCCCTGCTCTGTGCCTGCTGTGGCTTTGCTACTATAAGCCCCATTTCAGCAGTGAGGTGCATGCTCTCTGTGCCTGATCCCAGCACCATGGTGGGGATGTTTCACAGAAAATCTTGGATGCTTTTATTCTCGTGCCGAGTTTCTCTGTAGGGATTCATCTGCTGTGATTTGCCCTAAGGAGCTAGTTTTAAATGTGTGGCAGTGTTATATCTGAAAATAAACTGTAAAGCAGCACATTATCTCAACCTTCTTTTTCTGTGAGTTACAATTAAATACCTGTCAGGTCTATTAGCCTAATAAAAATTCTTGCATAATACTTTGTCTTATCAGATAGATTTCTTCTGATTAGCATTTTAGCAGACTTTCTGGGCTGGAAATACTCCATACGAGGTCTGCATTAAGCTGAAGGTGTGCGCCTGGAAGCTGAGGTCAAAGCTGTTTGCTTTTGAGAACAAGAATAATGGGGCAGAAAATGCCAGAATGTTGAAAGGGTTTTGCAGCAGCCGTTTAAGAATCTGATGAGACCAATGAGAAGCATTTTGCTCCAAGGAACCACCATTGCTGTTCCCCTATGGCAGTCTTGGCAAAGGTGGCCTTTGGGAAGATGCAATTTATACAAGGCCCATGGAGAGTTTTTTGCCTCCAGCAGTTAGTTTTGAAGTCCCTGTTGTAGATGGCAGGAGAAATGGGCTCAGGATGGGGAGTTTATACATTGTTAAGCTACAGAGTTGGGGCATTTCTGATGGTTGGAGATTTTGAACAGGTCAGTAGACACTTTGAATGTGAAACCACAGGACATGATGCTTCTATGTCAGTGCTACTGACTGATCTCAGGAGTTCCAGCGCAGAAACCGATTAATTGATTGAGATACAGGAAGAGAACTGGGATTCATCCTGGTCTGTGTTTGCAGTGCGCTCAGGGGAGTGGATGTACGCAGGATTGCTCACAGCCAAGTAGGAGATGCCATTATTGACAATACACTAATAAAATTGTTGCTCCAACTTTGTGTAGTTTACAGTTAACATCTCTGTGTGATGGTTTATTTATTTGGCGAGTGAGTTTTATAGTTTAATTACACAGCAATAATTTACATGCAAGGGAGTTGGCAAGAGAAGAATCTGCTCCTGCCCAGCACTGAAAAACATGGTTTTCCCTGGCTTGAGAGATTGGGCAACTTCTTACATTCGTTACATGCATTTTTCCTTTCTTCTGCATGGTTTCTGTACTTACTACTTTAAGGAATTCACAAGGTGCACTGTCCTGCAAATACTTCCAGGCGGCTGTCATGCTGGCACATGGAGTTTCACTGATACTCTACAAATCCATAATAGGAATCCTAGAATCAGGGCTCTTCCTTTAGGATGAGCCTGGGTGATGCCTGCAGATGTTATTTTACTTTTTGAAACACGAACGTGAATATGACTTTCACTGAAACATCGCATTTATGTGACAAGACAAAATGTTTTCACAGGAGCTTTAATTGGAGTTAATGTGAAGTGATTTACAGCTTTATGAAGAGGTGGTTTAGAATATTCAATTGCCTGATCTGCGGTTGCAGGACAGCCACAGCAGCATTTGCTCTGCGCTGGTTTTATTGCCGTGTGGTCACTTCCCGTGAGCTAACCTGTGCTTTACCAAAACTCCCCTAGCTCGAAAAACCAAGAAGAAGATAAAAGGAATCCAGCAGCCGGGCGCAGCGGGCGCGCGGGATGCCTCGGAAACGCCTGGAAACAAGAGCATCGTCCCGGCGTCGCTGCCGCAGCTGACCCCAACCCTGGTGTCACTGCTGGAGGTGATCGAGCCGGAGGTGCTGTACTCGGGCTATGACAGCACGCTGCCCGACTCCAGCTGGCGCATCCTCTCCACTCTCAACATGCTGGGAGGGCGGCAGGTCGTGGCTGCAGTGAAGTGGGCAAAGGCAATACCAGGTAATGCATAAATACATTTCCCCCTGTACTTGGCACTGGGGAGGCTGCACCTCAAATCCTGTGTTCAGCTCTGGTCTCCTCACTGGAGGAGAGACACTGAGGTGCTGGAGCGGGGACAGAGAAGGGCGACAGAGCTGGTGCAGGGCCTGGAGCACAGTGTGATGGGGAACAGCTGAGGGACGTGGTGGGTTCAGATGGAGAAGAGAAGGCTCAGGGGGGACCTGATCACTCCTAGAGCTGCCTGAGAGGAGGGTGGAGCCAGGAGGGGGCTGAGCTCTGCTCCCAAGGAAGAAGGGATGGGACAAGAGGAAACAGCCTCAGATGCACCAGGGCAGGGTTAGGTGGAGATGAGGAACAGTTCTTTCCCCAAAGGGTGCTCAGGCATTGGAACTGCCCAGGGCAGGGCTGCAGTCACCATCCCTAGGGGTATTTAAAAGATGTGTAGATGTGGCCCTTAGTGCCAGGGGTTAGTGGTGGCCTTGGCAGTGCTGGGGAACGGTTGGACTTGGTGATCTTAAAGGTCTTTTTCAACCTGGTTGTTTCTATGATCACAAAGTGCAGTCTTTTTATTTTGCTTAAAATCTGCCTTTGCATTTGATATCCATCAAAGCCTTCACAGATGAAGCTTTAGTGATATCTGGGCTTAGTTGTGTGTCTCATGCTTCTGGAGTGGAAAAGCATACAAAACCATTTTCACACATCTCTTACGATTATAAATGAGTTAATTTTACTGAACTCCTTTGATCACTGAGTGCTAAAATTTGTATTTAAATGGAGATTTGTTTTTTAAAGTAACCCAAAGAACTATGGCTCCACTGCAGAGAGAATTATTCCTTGAATGGTTTTAGCAATGAGATTCTCTGGACTCAGGCTGCAGTTGCTGGACTGCCTGGTCTGGGTCTGCACTCATGGATGGTTCTTTTTTCACTGCCTTTCACCATGACTGTAGGATTTGTTGACTGAGAATAGGCATTTGAGTGTCCAGTTCCAGGGTGGAAGTCAGGACATTCATTGTCCCTCAAGCACTGCAGCCGCGCAATTAAGCTGACTGTCACCAGGGAAACAGGAAAGGTTTGTGGCTGTTTGGCTCCCACCTTAAGACACACTTAGCAAGGGCCTCACAGAAGTGATATCAAATCCCAGCCTTGGACATGGCATCCAGTGGTACCAGGGCCGAAGATGAAGCTGAGGGTCTCTTTATTCCTTGCAGAGATGTGTGTTTTCTTCCCTTTGACTTCTGCTCGGTACCACTAACTACCTGCTTTCAAAACCCCAGCAAAACCACCTCCATAATGCGGATGGTGCCCAAGAATAACATCACTTAGCAGAGCTGCCAAAAAAAATGCCCAGTAATGGAATTCATGAGTCATAATGGTGTCTCCTTTGAGACAGGGAAATAAATTAACAGTGGGGAAGAAAGGCTGATAAATTCAAATATACATGTCCAGCAGAGCTGGGAATAGAGGGATTTGTATCCCTTCAGGGCTCCTCTGAAGTGGGGGATTAGGGTGAGTTAGCCTGCGTTAGAAGTTCACATGCATGCACTTTCTTCTGGGACGAGTCTTCGGGAGACCATCTGGTACTCACAAATACAGATTTAGATGCTGTTTTTATACAACAGTTCTGTGTTCGTCCCCTCTTCGAACAGTTTCCCTAATTAGAGAAACCCTTCAGGTTGGAACATATGCTCTGAATGTAAATGCCAACCTTCTCTTTAATAATCACACTAATAGGAACTATTTCTATCCCTTTTTTATCTGCTTTTTTTGTTTGTTAAGGTGGATCTTCATGAGCGCTTAATTTGTATCTAGCGCTGCTGTTGTACACCTTCAGGCATGCTAACAGTGAGCCAAGCATTGCCTGCCAGGCCCTTTAGTTGGGCTTTCCAAATCATGAAATAACTTTGAAACACTTTGCCTCTTGTTTTAGAAGTAGTAAATCATATTTGATGCTGTCTCCAAAGGCAGAAGCTTTTCTTGGTTAAACATACCAAGTTTTGTTATATGTTAAGCTCCTGCGTGCCATCCATTTGCACATCTCCCGGCAGCAGCACTGCTGTGAGCTCTTCAGATGTCAGATGCTTAACAAAATTAAGTAAAATCAACTGAATTCAGACTTCAGTGATGATTCACTATGGCACAATCGTGTCTTGCTAAATGTAGGCAGGATCTAATAGGAGCTAGTGCTGCACATTAAAAGCTGTCTACATTTTAAGACTATTTAAGGGACCAGTTTTCAGATATTACACATTTCCTCAGTGATTAATTGGCTCTGCACATGCTGCATTGTAAAATCAGAAGCAGTTACTGATGGTAACTAATGCAGTGCATATTTTGTAAGTTCAGTGTGGAGCTGTTGAATAAGAACAAAAATTGGTATTAAACCCATTAATGCCTAGTGGGCTGCACTTACAGAAAGTCAAAAATACTGTGATTTTTGGAAGATGGCCCAATGAATTACAGTGTATACGAAATAGTTGTTGCCTTTTGTAATGCAGCTAACTGCCCATCTGTTCCAGGTAAACATTCTGATCATGTTCTAATATATTGCATCCCCTTTTACTACCTGTAGTACATGTCAGGGCAAATATCAGTACAGTCTGGTACTCTGACCATCCAGAGCGTAACGAACACCGCAGTTGTAAGAGCCCAGGGCTCACGTGTGCTTTACTGTGGTAGATGGTGAATATACAGTATAATGCAGAGTTCAAGAGTTACGCTTCCTCTTGCTTTCTCTTGTCTGGTTTTCTGTGTTACGTATGTTTTGTATGGTTGACAGTTCCACATTCAAACTAGCTCAAGGTTGAGTGATTCAGGAGCTTTCTCTTCAAACCTTCCAGGTCTCGTGTGTATTGTCACTGTCCAGAAGACAGAATTAGAGTCCTTAAACACTTAAGTTCTACATCTGCTAAGTTTTGAACAGGCGGAGGTCTCCTTGATGATGTACTGAATGTCTGAATGTAACCTTAGTAGCTGGAAAACAGCACTGAAATCTTGCACCCCTTTTAAAATGCATCTTTTTCATCCAGCACAAACTTTGTCATCAGCACCTCTTACTGTTCTGAATTTCTTAATTCTCTTCCACCAAAATCTCATCTGAAGTACGTGACTGGCTCAGATGCTCATCTTATGGCAGGAAATGTTGTTATTGCAGGTACAGAAATACCCTTCTGAAAGTGGTAGCTTATGTTGATAAGTCAGGAGCTGTACTGATGGTAACTACGGTCCTTTTCCAAATTACAGGAGTTTATTCCTTCTTCTTTACTCTCACACCTTAATTTCTGTTTTCCAGGTTTCCGAAACTTACATCTGGATGACCAAATGACCCTTCTGCAGTACTCATGGATGTTCCTAATGGCTTTTGCCTTAGGATGGAGATCATACAAACAATCAAATGGGAATCTCCTGTGCTTTGCCCCAGACCTGATTATTAACGAGTAAGTAAGACTTGACGCAGTGATGCTGAGGTTTGCACTCGAGAGGTGAATCACTGGGTAGCAAATTCATGCCAAGATCCCAGATCAATCTGTCACTTGCAAGGTGGTTTTGTTTTTGGCAGGTTGCTTAGCGTTTTTAAAGAAGTCAAGTGCGAGGAAGGTGGTTTAGATACTTACTCAGTGTATCTGTAACAAGTTTTTGTGGGAGGTGTTTGTACTAAAATATTCCATATTGTGACTGTTCCTGCACCCGGGATTATAATAATTCATTTTATCAGAGACCACATAGTTGAAGCTTTCTGGGATGGAGAGCAAAGTCTGGCAGATTGCATGGTGCTCGGTATGTTCATTGTATGAGAGTGATGGTCCTGCCAGGTTCACAGCATTCTTGATCAGTTAAACACTTCTATCTGAACCTGATTAAAATCTGGCTAAAAAGACAAGGTTCCACATGGAGAAAGTCATCTGATTTATGTTTTGTTGTTGAATGATGTTACCGTGTTTCAGGAAAAGTTGAATTTTCTAGAATCTTTGCTTATCTTTTTTGTTGCACTGCGCATTATTTTTCTTGGGGTTCTCAAATCCATGCTGTGCAGTAAATCTGTGTTGTAGAGGGGTGAAAGAGGGAATTCGGGATAGCTGAGGTGATGGGCAGCAGGCTGCATTGGGGACGCACTGGGGAAAACATTTTGCACAGGAACGTGCATTTCCATATGGTATTTTGAAGGTGTAATAGCAGATTGCGTTAGGTGATGCCTTTCTGCCTCCCGTCTGGAGAGCAACACTCCCTCTGTCCCCTCTCCCATAGGGATGGATTCAGGATCAGTCCCAATGCACCATCACGTTCTCCTGCCCTTTACTTTGAAGCCGGTTTAGTGCTTGTGTCCTTCAGCTCTGATTTTAGAAAGCCGCTTCTTCCCGCAGTGTAACAAACCTGAGGGGTCTCTCAGCCTTGCCCCTCCAGTGATTCCGTGTTTCTAAGCCCTGCCAAGGGGTTCTGCCTTTGCTTGGAATTAGTCCCTGGAAATACTCTGTGGGTGTGACTCTCTGTGGTTGCTGGTCAGGGCCATGCAAAACCAGTTGACCCACCTGCAGATTCCAGCTGAGGTGGTGCTGTCACTGTGGATTTGCCATTTATGGGGGCTAAAACGAATCACTGCGATTGCACATACAGCCAAAACCCGTTCTTAGCATCACGGTTTCATTGACAGCGATTTAAAAAGTGATTCAAGCGGCAACGTTTTATTCATGTCTCTGTTTTTCTGTCTTTAAAATGGGGGCCGCGCTCATCCCTTTGGCATGCTCTGAGACAGCAGTCTTAATATTTGCGTTCCTTTTGCACTTCAGAATCAAAGCCCCCAAATCTTTTCTCTGTTTAGAAAACTGTTACATTTCAGACTACACCTTCTTTGTGTTTATGTATTTATTTTGCCAGATTTGCCAGAGCATTTATAAACTGTCAGCATGTCTTTACAATAAGATTTTTCTTAGAGAGGTGGTGAGCAGATGCCAGGTGAGGGCCCGTCTGTGTGCTGGTGTTTGTTGAAGTTCTCAGAGTTATGTCTCAGGAGTAAAACAATCTCTGTGTGGTGGAATTGACATAATTGATGTGGTCACTGACAAGCGCACTGACATCTGATTTGCTTTAAGTCAGGGGTCTCCTGCTGTTTTAGCAGCGGGTCAGAACCACGCAGCGGTACAGCTGCCTGTGTTGGTACCCAACACATTTACTGCAGTCCTGTCATACTAAACATTAATTCTCAAAATGCCTTCTAGTCACAGTTTCGGTACATAAATTGTTTATCAAAGTAACATTTGTTTTCAATAAAATATGTAGACTGAGAGAATTGCCATAGCTTCTCCAGTGTGCTGCAGGTTCCCCATAAAACCCTCTGGTCGTAACTTGTTATGTACCATTCATCAATAAAATACAGCCACCTCTGAGCTAAACATGACAAATACTGAATAATTGATAGCGCCACATGAGTTACAAGAGGCTTCTGAAGCGCAGGGAAAGCCAGAGGGGTAGTGCTGCTGGGGAAGCGTTGTCAGTACTGAAGGGTTGGGTGTGACAAGAGGGACATGATGGCATCAAGGGAAAAGTGCACTTGGGTTTTAATGATCAGAGGTGTCTGATCTTTCTAGTTGATGCTTCATTCAAATGGTAGTTCTGCAGTATGTGGTGATATCCCTGAGAAGCCTTATTCAGTGCTACTTCATGATGTGCATCTTGGTGATCTTTCACCCAAGCAACTCCATCCCACACTCACCCACCCCCACCCCCCTTAAAACTCTCACTGAATGTTTTAGGTATGCTAGAAGCATGTCCAGGGTAGAGTTGTAAGTTCACTGAATCATTATCACAGACTGGTTTGGCTTGGAAGGGACCTTACAGCTCATCCAGCTCCAACCACCTTCCACTGGAGCAGGTTACTCCAAGCCCCGTCCAGCCTGGCCTTGAACGCTGCCAGGGATGGGGCATATACGACTTCCTTCTGTTTGGTTTGTTGCAGTGTCTTTTGGTTTGTTTTTCTGGATCTTAATGATCCATTTGGAAAAAGTTATTAAATTGTTTCTGCGCTCTGCAGTGCTGTTTGTGCAACAGAATCGAAACCTTCGTTTTGACTGTCTGAAATCTAGGATCAAGGTCATTTTTGCAGTTAACTGAAGCTGTCTGCATCAGATTTTGGCTTCCTGTTCAGTAGTTTCAGGTTTGTGCATGCAGATGAAGAGATGCGAGTTGCTCAAACTTGTAATTTTTGAGATCTGCAAGTGACATTTCTACAGGTCTGTTCTTCAGATGAACATTTTTCATTTGTAACTAAGAATTTGGCCCCATGTCAGTAATTCCACTTTCAAAGCCTTATTTCAGTGAAAGACTAGAACACAATTGTATGTCTTTACCCATACTGCATTCGAATGCAGTAACTCCAGGAGGTCTTCATCTCCAAGCCCCAGAGCCTTTAGATTGATGATGTACTTGTTTTTCTTAAATGGAAGTACAAACAAGTTGAAGAGTTGGCAGGAACTTCCAAGCCTCCCATGAGCCCCTCAGGCAGACTTGTATCATTTCAGCCTTACAAAACAGTGGCAAATATTCACATGGATGGCTTTTCAGTTCTGTTGCATAACTTGAGTTTACACATCAAACAAAACTGTATGTATCACATTATGCTGTGATAAACATCTCGCTGCGTATATGCCATTGCACATACTTGAATCTCGGTATGATCTTAAAAATATATTTAGCCAACTTTTCACCCCCCAAATCCCTTTGATTTTACTTATAAACAAATCCTAGAACCATGGAATGGTTTGTGTTGAAAGGGAGCTTAAAGCTTATCCAGTTCCAGCCCCCCGCCACGGGCAGGGACACCTTCCACTAGAGCAGGTTGCTCCAAGGCCCATCCAACCTGGCCTTGAACACTGCCAGGGATGGGGCAGCCACAGCTTCTCTGGGCAAAGAGAAAGTTCACCCTCAGAGGAGTCGTAAGAAAAGCTCAGGTGTTGTTGGGTGCAGTGTAAATGAAGAAATAGAACAGACAAGCATCTTACAAGCACATTAGTCAAATGAACATAACCACAAGATACTTGAGTTCTTTATGGCGATAATAAGATTTTCTTCAGATGCATGTGTCTGCTCAAGCATATGAGTAACATGAATCTTCCATGCATTTATCCTAGCACCAAACTGCTCCTTTGTTATTCCTGTGTAGTTACTACTGACTTAGATGGAGTACAGCAAGATCCACGAGCTCATGTCGACACTCCTAAGGCAGCTGTAAGTGGGCTGTACATAAGAACCAGTCTAACCCGTTAAGAGGTTGGTCATGCTACATTTCCAGCTAACAGATCCTTGGGATACATACGCATCGTACTATGAATGGGCAGAAAGCTTCCTAGAAGTCAGTGGGTTGTTTTGCTGGGTGCTCGGGTGGCTTTGCTGTGGTGGTGAAGGCCACTCAGCATTAGTACCGCTGGAGATTCCTCTGCAATTGGATTTTCAAAGTACCATTGGTGCAGTCTGTGAAGGGAAAGAGGATGAAACTCTGTTCTTCTCAAGGGTCAAGCTGGCAGCTTGGTCATTTGACTGGTCTTCTCCTAAACATTGAATACTTACTGGATAGTCCATTTATATGTTTGTACTCCAGTCATTTATGTAGAGGGGTGGGAATCACCAAATATAGCTGAATAGTGTTTATCTCATTGGCTATCCTAGGTTAAGTATGTCTGACAGGGTTGGGTAGATCAGGTTATAAGGGCAAGGGAGGGGCAAAAATGCATTTTAAGTTATTTTAAGGCTTTGGAAAGTATTTTAGATTTGCATTTCTGTGCTTCATTTCTGGGTAGAAATAATGCACTCCAGTGGGTCAGTGTGTGACTGCTCAGGGAGCTCATCGTTTTACATTTCAAAACAAGACACATGATTCTTTGATGGCAGTGTGTACTAGCTGGCAGTTTTATACATAATATATGTGATTTTATACACATACACAAAACTCTATTCAAGTTGTTGAAAAGTTTGGCAGCTTAATCAGTCTTGGGCTGCAGACCGTCACTTAGTGTTTGGAGGTTGTATAAACCTGTGATTTTGGAGTATTGTCCAACTGTTTCTGCAGTTTGTGATTCAAAACATGCTGTTGTTGGAACCGACACTATTACTACATCAGCTTGAGGCCTATGGTCATGTCACAGGCACATGAAATTACAGCAGGCAACAGTAACTAACGCGCAGTTGTGCTCATCAAGTAGCAAATGCCATTTAATTGCTGCCCAGCTTTAGAAGCTCTTGGCAGTCCTGTGTCTTAGGATTTTGACTGTGTGTGCGTGCTCACCATCTGAGCTTATTGTCTTAGATTTGAGGTCAAATCCTTGGTTTCCTTTGTCATTCTGTGCCATACAGATTTTCTGAATTGGTGTTATTTGAATAGAAAGAAACTATCAAAATGATTCCAATTTTATAACCCATGTTCCATGCGTTCTCTTATTCCCAGAATTTTTTCTGGACATTCTTTTGGAACTCGTTCTGTGTAGTCTGTATCATCTGTTCTTCAGAACATCAGCATCTTGTTTACTGGCTTTTTTATTCTTTTATAGACTTAACTGAGTGACTCAGAGCAGTATTGAAAACCATCACGTCCTTTTGCCATCAACATGCATCCCACACAGCATGTATGTGTACATCCTGTGTGTGTTAACATGGGCTTTCATGATGCTCAGACTGACAGCTAATGCTCCGTCACTCCTGGCTACAAAAGCAGAGGAGTATTAGACACTTACAGAGCAAGAAAGTGATTCAGATCAGACTGGGTTTACAATCACTAAAGCAGGATCACTTCAGAAGTGATAGATTGCCGTTAGCTGTTTAAATCTCCATTTATGTGGGTGAGGATAAAGGCAAAAGCTTTGAGCTGCTGCGGTGGGGCAGTGTCACCCAGCACTCACCAGCCACAGCTCCAGCTCTGCCTCCTGAGCTGTTGTGGAGTGCAGGCAGCTTCCCTGAATTGCCTGCCCTGGTTATTAGCAGAGCTTTAAGTGATGACTCCCCCAAGTCAGTATGGTTCTGTAGATAGGTTCTGCTAGGAAGAAATCATGTCTGGTGTCATCTCTGATTATAATACTGCTTTTAATCAGCTACATGTAGTACCCAATTGAAGTACGTGGTTTATCTGTGGGTAAATTCATTTAATTTTAATTAATTGCTCAATGCCCTCTACAGGGAGGGTACCAGTGCAGCCAGAGGGAAGCACAGAGCCCCAGACCCCTGCTCTTGGCTGGGTCTTTGTCCGTGCTTTGATGGGGGTCCTCAGACAGGCTCCCCCAACTGAGCTCGGTGGCAGCTGACGGCATGGATGCACTGTCCAGGAGATCTGCGAGGGGAATGTCTGGGACCTCTTCCCAGAGCGTTCGCCAGCATTAAGGACTGTGCAGTGAATCAGCTTCCCTCTTGCCCTGACACAGCCTGGGTGCGCTGCCCGCCAGGGCACGGTGCAGAGCTCCATGTGCCCTCGCACCAGCGGAAGGGAGGGGGCTGTGCTGTGCTCTGGGGTTTGGAGAGCTGCCATGTGCAGAGCCTTGGTATTGCCAAAAATCTGTGTCTGCAGATAGATTCTCAAGCTCGCGGATGTGATTGCATTTGCAGCGCAGAGAAAGAAATGACAGGCTGACCTATTTCATAATGTTTATTTTAACCTTCTGCCCAGAAATGGTAATAGTTTTACATGAGGAAAACTGCTGAGCCCTGTCACAGAATGTGTTTAAATTACTCAATTTGAAATATGTCAGATGCCCTTTGATACAGCCCAGAGGGGTTAGGAGAAAACTTGCCAAATGGCCAAATAGTGGCTTTGTGTCAAGTGCCCTGAGAAACATCCCACAACTGCATCTCTTACACTTACTCCTGTGTCATGCAACTTAACCTCATGTGCACTTTGAGTTCTCACTCTTACTCCTGGACTGTTAAAGTCTAACATGATGCCAGTGTTTGTACGCTAGTGTATGTGGTAGGTGTGTTGGTGTATGTCACCTTTGTAGCTCTTGGTACTGTCTGGGTATGAGGCTGTACCACTCATAGTCCTTTAACATTCAGAAGGAATTGTCCAGCAGCATGAATTTGGGAATGAATGATGGGATTTAGGCTTGTACTTTGTTGGGTTTTAATACAGTTTTGACAGCTTGTAGTTCTCTCTGACTTTCAAAACCCATCTGAATACCTGTTATTCTTAGGTAAGGTTCTTGTTTTCATATGGGGTTTCTTAGGGTGCTTGTGAGGGCACGTTATATGATGATCTCGCAAGGCTAAGGAAGGGAGAAATGGAAAATGGAGAGCAGTGTGGGAGGAACTGGTGCAGTTTCATACCCACATCTTACTCTTATCTTGCACTGGGATTCAGTTTTGTCTCTGTCATTGTTTAGATTATAATGCTGAATAGGTGATGTCTTAGAAACAGTGACACCTCATTAACCAAGATTTTCCTTTGATTGTTGATACGTCTTTCCATCCATGGATAGGAACCATAGTACAGTACAAAGGTACATGCAATTGCAATATGAGGCATTGCTTTAAGAATGTAAAAGGATTTGAGAAGTAAAAAGTCACTTGAAAAATTGAGAAGTTGTGGCAAATCGATGCTATCATCAGTGAGCAAATATGTGTTAAATCTGGGTGGACTTCTCAGCAGTACTGAAAGAAGGAGTAATCTCATCTCCAGTCTGATCCACCATCACACTTCTTTACACAGATTAAATACTTCGGGACTGCCAGACCTTGAGAACTTTGTCACGTAGCAACCAAACTGGATTTTTAAGTGAAGTTTGCACTGAACTGCTGTGTTGGATGTTGATAACAGAGCTTACTGAGCGGTCCTTGGTGGACAGGCTTCCTTTGTGGCGCTGGGATTTCAGACGTCATGCTCCCCTCACGCTGCAGTTCTAGGCCAGAGTTTGTATGTGGTGACCAAGGCAATCCCCCTGAATTTGTGCGCTGGATTAAAAAGCAACATGATTTTGCTGTGGGATAGATCACCTACTGCCTTGCCATTTGGCTGTACAATCCCCGCTGCTCTTGAATGAAGCATGGAAGAACTTGGATATAGAACTTTCAGATATCTAGACATACAACTAATTCTTACGCTTTTATTTCTCAGGCAGAGAATGAATCTACCGTGTATGTATGAACAGTGCAAACATATGCTCATGGTTGCCCGAGAGCTGTCACGGCTTCAAGTCTCATATGAAGAGTATCTCTGTATGAAGACGTTGCTTCTCCTCTCTACAAGTAGGTGAATAGTTAGATACCTATGGGAACAATGTAAGTTTAACCTGCCAATGCTCTGCGTGTGCATGTATAGTTTAAAGCGGTGTTAAGCATCCGATACCAAATAAAACTCAAAATGTGCATCTTGGTACCTGACTGCGTAGGGTAAGTGAAGGAAGTTCTGCTCTTAGATACCAGACATTCATGCTAAAATATTATATATATTATCTTTTATACTTACACTGAATAATAGCATTAATTCTTGCAAACAGATAAGAACAGATGAAGCCAGGTTGGACACAGGGGCTTGGAGCAAGCTGCTCTAGTGGAAGGTGTCCCTGCCCATGGCAGGAGTTGGAGCTGAAGGAGCTTCAAGGTCCCTTCCAACACAAACCATCCTATGATTCTGTGACAATGTGGTGGCATTGGACTCTTCCCCAGTGCAAGCAGGAGGCTCCTGCAGCCCACCATGGGGCCAGCTCACTGCTGCCATGACCAGTTCTTCCCTGTGCAGTCCCCTCATCGCCCTGGCAGGGCCTGTGCATCCTTGCCTGCCAAGCCGAGAACTGGGACAAGGGCTCCTTTCAGAGGGAACTCTTGGCTCCACGCTGCCGTGGGCTTTGCAGGAACTTGAAACTTCCCCGAAACTGCAGATTTAAAGCAGTTTCTGAAATCTCTCCCAAAAATTCCTCAAGTGTTTGGGATGTGGTGTAGGCCAACTTTCCTTACAGGAATTGGAAATTTCCTTCAAGAAATTTCCATGGCAGGAGTGGTGAAGAGGCAGCACTCGTACAGTTAAGCCCATTCACGAGTGAGGAGTGGCAGCCCTGGTGTTAACCAGCAGAAGGCCTCTTTGTTATGTTTGCAGTGGAAGACAATACGTTTCCACATTTCTCTCTGAGTACATACATTGTGTGAGTGGAATGTTGTGGAACCTCTGAAAACTGAGGAGCTGAAATCTGCACAGCTTTTTTATCCATGACTTCACAATTTTAATTTCTGTTTATTGTGTTTCTGAGTTTTCCAAGAGGAAGGAGGAGTGAAACAGGAATCCCACATGGGGCTGGACACATAGCTCACGCATAGACGTAGCACACAGACCTTTCCATTTAAATCATTGAAGCAACAGTTGATGTGTTGTCATATCCTATGTAGACGAGGCAGACAAAATACTTCCACATCTCACAGATGCTGACAGTGTAGTGGGGGTTGGATTTTGTAGGGAAGGGAGTGTGGTTTGGAGGCCTCTTTCCTCTTCTCTTGCTTTCCGTCAGCTTTGTCTCTATATCTTCTGCTTTCTCCATTCACTACCCCAAGGTAACCAAACGCTTCAAGTCAGGCATCTTAGGGACCATGGGAGTTCATGTGCTTGATTTGTCCTCATCTGTTTACTAGTCCTCGGCCTTCAGAAGGACCATCCAGTAGGAGAGCATAGGCACAGTGACTTAACATGGATTTCAGTCTGAATACGTGCCTCAGTCTCCACACTTTGGGTTCCTAACGCACAGCTCCTCGTCTGTCCAGTGCTATCAGGGTGTTCTGTCCCTATTCCAAGAAGCTCAGCCCGAGTCCTCCCTGGCTTGGGCAGCCAGGTTGTTGTCCACTCTCTCTGTTACTGCCTTGCCTGGATGCGTTACTTGATCCACGTCAGGAGGCTTGGAACTAGATGATCTTTCAAGATCCATTCTGAGCCAAGCCATCCCGTGATCCTGCCCATGATCCTGCCCCTGCTCCTCCCTCAGCACACAGAGTTTTGATGGAATCTGTCTAATGTCACGTTTCCCCAAACACTGAGAACACGGGAGCTCCAGCCCTGGTGGGTCTTCATCAGGGCACTTCCAGGGCTCAGTGCTGTTGCTTCCATGGTCCAGTTCCCTTCCTTCTGTTTCTTGTTGGGTTACATTTGGGGTTTTTAGTTTCACTTTCAGTAGTGCAATGCTGTTGGTTCAAGTGCTCATCTACCTTGGTTCCCACACTCTTTCCTTGTCTCACATCTGTCCTTCCTTTAAGTCATTTTTGTGTAACTGATGTAAGAGAAGTTAAATAATGGCACAGTTCATAGATGTATAATGTCTTAAAGGTTTGTATCAATGTTACAGTTCCTAAGGAAGGCCTGAAGAGTCAATCTTTATTTGAAGAAATCCGTATGACATACATTAAGGAGCTGGGAAAGGCCATAGTGAAGAGAGAAGGGAACTCGAGCCAGAACTGGCAGCGATTCTATCAACTGACTAAACTGCTGGACTCTATGCATGATGTGAGTTGTGAAATGAATGCTGCAGACATTCCAGATGGTTGAGTTTGGGGATATGACAGTAATCTCCTCTATCCTTTCTGCATTTGAAGGGATAAGTATCAGGGGGGCGGGATGGAGGAGACAGTCGTGCTCCCCTGCTCCAACTAAAGGCTCTTGGGAGGAGGTGAACGTGGTGCTTTCAGTCTGCTTTTGCAGCGGGCCCGACAACAATTAGTTTTGTCATTGATATCATTTTCAGTCTTTTAATTTTTTCAGTCTTTACATTTTAAAAGCTTCAGTTTTTAAAAATTATGTGGCTTTGAAGTGGAGGAACTGAGAAATTGGCACTGATTCTGTCACTGATTTTGCAGTAGCAGCAGAGATGGGGAGCTTAAAACCAAAATTATCTCAGAGGCCAGCTATTCAAGAATCTATGGAATTGTTTGAAACTGCATTAAAATCATGCATCAGCACCACTTTTAGTAGGAGTAGCGGTCTAATTTTGCAAGGAATTCCAGAATTCAGGCTGCCTCCTCTTGCGGTATGTACTCTAAAATGTGCAGGCGGTACAAAGTAGTGCTGAAGCTGGATAAAGCAAAGGAAACTTTGAGACCTCAACATTGTTTTGTCTTTCTTGTTGCTCTACCAAGCACCTGGAAAGATCTTGAGCTTATCCATGAGTACTTTATACACTGGAATGGGAATGAGACAAAAACCTCAT
This sequence comes from Bolborhynchus lineola, assembly GCA_025448015.1. Lineage (NCBI taxonomy): Eukaryota > Metazoa > Chordata > Aves > Psittaciformes > Psittacidae > Bolborhynchus > Bolborhynchus lineola. The sequence goes on along the minus strand of JAOEHX010034629.1, from coordinate 11,928 downwards.
CGGGATTTGTAAAGACCTTGCACGAGCTGTTGGTTTCTATTAGAAGACCAATTAAAGGACTTGCTAATTAAACTGAGGGTAATTAGCACCCAGGCAGGTGCTGTCCTGTGCCTTGCTGCAGAGGCAGAGGAGAGGAAGGAGGAAGGATGCGGGTTAATAGTTCTTCTGTACATATTTGTGTGAAAGTAATTCTTTGCTTTATCACTTGTAGGTGGTTGAGAATCTTCTGAGCTTTTGCTTCCAGACATTTTTGGATAAGTCCATGAGTATTGAGTTCCCCGAAATGTTGGCAGAAATCATCAGCAATCAGATACCAAAATATTCGAATGGAAATATCAAGAAGCTCTTATTTCATCAGAAGTGACTGCCTTAACACAAAAGGGTTGCCTTAAGAAAACGTCAAATGATAGCTTTTTTTTTTTGTAAAGAAAAAAACCCCTACAGACCTTGTTGGTTTTGTCCTTGCAGCGGTGTTTCTTTTGTAATTATGCACTACATGTGGTTTACAGAGGGCCAAGAGTTAGGCTGGAGGAGCGGCGGAGTGCTCGCGTTGGTCAAGGAGTGGGGAGGAGGGCAAGGAAAAGGAATGGTGTTGGTCAGAAATTCTCTCTCTCCCCTCGTGCAACATCCCTGGATGCGTTGGAGCCAGCGGGGCCAGGCTGGATGCTCCGGACTTTGTGCTGGTGGAGGAGTTGCTGCAGTTGGCTGAGACAATTTTCTAGGCTTTTCTTTTTGTTTTGTTTTGGTTTTTTTTAGTCAAGTGTTTTGATTTTCTTTTTTAAGGTAGCGTTTGGTTCCTGCATGTGTAACCTGAGGAACGTTTACAAGTGTATATCGGAAAAGGGAAGTTGTGCCTTTTATAGCTATTACTGTCTGGTTTTAGCCATTTCCTTTAACTTTCTATACCGTGAACTCGGCTCCTTCATTTTTTCTTACCTGATTTTTTTGTAATACTTCAAGATGCCTATTGTACAGCTGGTTTTATAAGGTGGGGCAGCTCGTAGCTTTCCTAAATGACCTCTAGACATTAATCCTCGAGTATATTCATGCGATGAAAATGGGTTTGGCCTTTTCTAACCTAAGAGCTTTCAACTGTCCAAGTGACCATCAAGATTTGGCATTTTTTAAGGGCCAGGGTGGGTGGGAGAGCTCTCAAATCTAATTCAATAGATGTGAAAGAAGCAACAGCTTTTGGCTTAGGTGCCAAAGTGTTGGATATGCAGATTCATAGAAAATTAACCCAGTCTTAAACTGGATGTAAATGAGCAGGTTATTTTATATATTGAATTAAAAAAACAAGCCTGATTTTTGCGTATGATGCAACAGCCATAACTGAGAGTCACGGGCTGCATTGATGCCAAGAAGCTCAGTCCTGACTGCCCATCAGGAAATTTTCAGGAAAATATGCATAGCTTAAAGAAAAGTTTACTTCTGTGTGGAGAAACTCACGTTTTCTATACACTGAGATCTGTCATCACACAAGTATATCCGGAGAAACGCCACTGACGTAGAGGCAGACGTGTAATTATGCCCAGTGGTTTGGTTTTGTTCTGTTCTCTTGTGTCAGTTCTAGAGCTCTCTCCGTGGGGCAGGAGGAGGGAAGAGCAGCCGGAGCAGCAGAACTTTGAGCCCCATCCCCACATCTCTACGGCCGCTGCTGGGCCCATCCTCTTCCCTGGAGAGCAGGAAAGCTCCGCTACTGATCTCGTGGTCTTAGAGTCGTACGTCAAACCGTCTGTGTTTGTAAGGCTGCATCCCTTCACCCCAATGACTAGCGTGCCATAAAACTCCCCTGGGTCTTGTGAATTTCTCCTTGTTGCCATTGATGCCGATATTTTAAACCGTTTAGAAGCTGTAGTAGCCTTTTCTACGTGCACCTTAACAATTTTCTGTATCTCAAAATGGAAATCTTTCCTAAGCCACTCTAAAATCCGATTTTTACACAAAGTGGCCAGATTATTTGTGTAATAGAAACGAGAGAGAGCATCTGATAAAAATACAAAACCTAATATATTTTTATATTTAGTTATAGTTTCAAATATGTATAATCGGTATATTCGCTGATCCGAGAAAAGAAGGGAAGGGCTACTGCAGCTTTAAAAGCAATTTATTAAATGATTGTAAAATAGCTTGTATAGTGTATAATAAGGATGATTTTTAGATGACAGATTGCTTTATCATGATACATGTAATTATATTTTTTGTAGGGGTCACAAATATGCTGAATGGTAACCCGTCCCCACTGGGGTTTGTCTGGAGGTAGTGCTGAAGGTGTCGGGGTTTAGTATCCAAAGAAGTACTCCGTCTCGAAAGGAAAGCCTGTGTTCAGTGGGTGTGTTTAGGGTTGAGTTTTCTATGTTTTATCAAATCACTGTGTACAAATCCCAGTTGGAGCTTGGATGGAATACTCCTATCTGTATGGTTGGTTACCATTCACCAGGTGTTGCTAAATCCGACCTCCGCTGCAGGCAATGTAACGGGGAAGATGTGTGTGAGCACCCACACCTACACCTCTGAGCAGACGGGGGTAGTTTCACATACAGCCTCACCTACCACAGCAGAAACAGCTTGACAAATTGGGCAATAATACACATACAGGTACCAGCAATATGTAAATACAGAGCATAGGTTGTTCACCATACACTAGCACGTTTCTGTTGTTAGCAGAAGGTGGTTTCCGAGCAAAATAGGAAACTAAATTTTCACCCTTTCTTAAAGCTCTTTTTGAATGCTATGCCTATTAAGAAAAGCTCCTATATTCAGTTCTTTGGAGTAAAGTATCATCTTTAATAAAAAAGAAAAGTAATCACTCTCTTCTCTTTGATCTGTAAAGGATATATATACCTTTAGTAACAGGGAAGGGCAAGTTCAGTATTTCAGTTACAACTCCTACCCCAATTTCAAGCAACTATTTCACACAACCGTTCGAGATACAGATAGGAGTTCTGTGCTGCTCCCAGGGGGCTCTTCAGCTAAAGGAAAACTGGGGTTGCTTTGGAGAATGCTTTTAAAATTTCATCCCCAGGAATCTTGGTTTGAGCTTGTGTGGAAGAGTGTGGTGGTGCGAGCGGGTGTGCAGCGGATGCGCAAACGTCTGCGCATCCATACACACAAATGCAAAACTTCTTCTTTTGCCAGCAGAAAAGTAACTGGAGTGAACATGAACAAATGATCCCCATCTTGAGAGAACCGGTAACGTCGGAGAAGAGAGGCTCTACCCCCTCCTAGCCTGTATCCCTCTATACTCCTTTTTAGTTTAGGGATTTAAGGGAAAAAATAGAAAAGGAAACTATGGTGTTAGAAGAAAGTAATCGTCCTGTATGTGCTGTTAGGTTTTAAACTTCACCGTTAGAAGTCTGTAGTGCTTTAGTAAGCAGTGAGAAGTCCGTGTCCTGTGTATCTGTAGTCCTTGTAGCAGTGGGTAGTATCTGCACTCTGGATAAAGCAGGGAGAATTCTGACTTCGTCTCTTCAGTGCCTTATCACAAAGTGCATCGACCGAGGGGCGGCCGCCGGCAGCCCGGGCGCGGAGCTCGTGCACGAGCAACGCCAGGAATGGCCTTAGCGGGAGAAGCGGGAGCTCCGGGAATGGCCTTAGCGGGAGCAGAGGGAGCGGGGCCAGGGGCTGGGGATGGAGCTGGGAAATGACCTCGCCATTTCACAGACAGGGGTAGAAAACAGGAGGAGGAAAGTGCCTGGATGAACATCAGCTCAATCCTGTTTCCCGTAGTCAAACTTCAGCGAGTGAGGACTGGAGGGTCACACCTTAGCCTGAGGGTTTCGGAGGTTGTCCATAGCATAGTTACACTCTATCCTTAGTCCACTCTGCAACCGGGTGTTGCTGAGCCCTTGATGCCACATAGGAACCAAATTTTCAGGAAAGGACTGGGGCCTCCGAGGCAGCGGGAGGCTCCGGGGTGCTGATGAAAGGCTGTGTGTATGGAAATACCCCACCTCCCAACTAACGTGCATAACAGCATAGAGTCAGCGATGTGTCATTATTCTATTTTGTATATTAAACAAGAGATATATACTGGGGACAAATCCTATATCGTACCGGTGTATGGCATTATTAAAAAAGAATCATTATTTTTATCACAGTAATTTTAAAACAGCATAAAGGAAATTAAACCAGTGACTCCTGTTTAAAAATGAAAGTTGTAGTTTTTTATTCATGCTGAATAATTCTGTAGTAACAAGTCTGTAGTTTTCACCTACTCAGTGAACTGTTGGACTGTAAAAGCTTGTGTGGAATTGTTGAACATTTATTTTTTCATTTAAATTTGCTGTTCTGGTAATACAAAGCCACACATCTGTACAGAAGTTGCAGTAAATGTGAGCCATTTACAGCAATGCCGAATAATGGACAGAAACCATATAATAAAATTCTGCTTTTTTCATTAAATGGCTCCAAAATGCTTTTGTAGAGTGTTTGCTGTGTACCTGGAGGGGATTGGTTCTGACAACAGAGTCAGCTTGTTCATCTGTTCACATCACGCACCTCATCTGCAGAAATCACTGATGCTACAGCTAATGGCCAATGTAGTGGCGTTCTGGAGGGGGAGAATATCTGATAATTAAGGGCAGATGAACAATTTAACTTGCTGGATTTGCCGCAGCGTTCTGAACATCCATTTGGGGGGGTGGAGGGGTGTAGAATTGATGCCCCATTTTCCGAGAGAAACAGCTCAAAGTGGAGTTAGGGAAAAACCAGGATTGATTTAAAATGTGTTGCTAAAATGGTTCTTGATGATTTCACACTTCTCCGAAACACAGAACCTCAGAATGGGTTGGGTTGGAAGGGACCTTAAAGCTCCTCCAGCTCCATCCCCTGCCATGGGCAGGGACACCTTCCACGAGAGCATCTTGCTCCAAGCCCTGTCCATCCTGGCCTTGGACTCTAACCAGTGTCAAGAGCCTCGGTCCCCCAGCTCCTAGATTTGCACATTTTGGGGTTTCACTTGTGCCACTTCTTTTTCCATGCTGCCATCCCCAGGTCTTGGGCCTTTTCTACCACCAAGGACTGAAGCAGTCCTCTCAGAGGACAGCAACCACCTCCAGCCTGCAAAGAAAGCTCCCAAGGGATGGCTTGAAAAGTCATTCCCAAATCAACAATGCTGGAAACACCTCTGTGGGCTGGGGACGCTGCGCTTGGTGGTCAGAATGTCTCCAAGCCCCCAGATAAAACCACTGCTGTCACGTTCCTTCCCTGCCATGTCACCACTGGAGTTCTTGAAAAGCAACGTATTGTCAAAACATCAGTAAATAAAACTGTGTTCTTCCTTCACATGGCTCATGCCTTTACCCCATTGTACAGCAGCGTGAGAGTCGTGCCGTAATAAAATCTCATTTAGCAGTGACTCAAAATGCCATCTCCCAGCAGGGAGGGATTTCTTTGAATTGTTTGCACTGAAACCAAGGGCTTGCATAAAGTTCACTTTGGGAATTTCCAGGCTCAATGGCTGCAGACTGGGGCCAGGGGCAATACATGAACAGGAGTCACAATAACTCCATCTATCCATGTAACAACGCTGAATGATGCTTTGGGGAGATGCAGCAGATCCATGGGTTACAAACCGCTGCATGGCACTTCCATGGGGTCAACCAGCTCAGTTCGGTTCCTTATCGGTGATGCTGATAATTTCATTTATGGGTGGACCTGAAGCTGGTCTAGATCGCACGTGGAAAGGTGTATCTATTCAACTTACAGCATGGCTGGAGCAATGGCAACTAAAGAAACCCTCTAAAGGGAATCAAAGGTTCGTTGGTCTCCAATGCCCAAATCCATGGATGGAAGTTTGCTCTGAAGCAAACCGGAGTGGTGGCAGCCGTAAATATTTCATACATCACAGGCTTAGCACAGCACCAAAGCATAATTAAGGATATTCTCTGAGGTCACAACAGAGACCTTTGTGTTTAGAACATAACAAGTAAGTGGAATCCTTCTAATTACAGGCCCTGTTGATTCGAGATCAAACCACATGAAGGGACCGAGGCAAAACTGCTGATGCGGCATCTAATACAGCCACTAATTGCGTTGCTAATGCACGAGGACAGGGGCTGTGCTGTCTGCTTGGTGTGATACACGGTGGAGAAGTGACCACTGTGCCCGGTTAAGTGCCGTGGGCCCGGCTGGGAGCCGGGAAGGAGCGGGAGGACGGGAAGCGCAGCTCCGGCTCGCTCCGGCCGCGCGGCATCCGCGGCTGTGGGATTCTCTGTCCCAGCCCTTGCCGGGAGGATTTTCTGGTTCAGGCCCCACTGGGACATTTCTTTGTTTAAAGAAGAATGAGCGCGAGCGGGCTCAGCTCCGCGCTGCTCCTCGGCCAAGCGCCCCATCCAGCGGGATGCACGGGGAAGGGTTCATGTGTGCATGGGGCACAACTCCTTCCGTAGCATCCCCAGGGAAAGATGTGCAGCGCTTGGGATGCCTCAGATCTCACCTCAGTGTGTTCCCTGTCAGTTTAAAGCCATGTTCAAACATGGAGGGGGGTTCTCCATCTTCTCTCTAGTCTTTTCATTGAAGCAGGCCAGGTTGCATCCAACACTGAGCACTTCCCACTTGCACACAGCATCCCCCTTCTTCTGTAGTTGGGACAAACTACAACTGTGACAAGTCCCCTTTGTCACAGGAGGTGTCTGGGGGAGGACAAGGAGGGTAAGGACAGAGTTGGTGCTTTGTAGTCACAAGGCTTTCACGCACAGCTCTCCATGTACAGAGACAGACATAGGTGATAGAGATGATAGAGATACATAGATATAAATATGGATATAGACATAGATATAGCTATGTCTGTGTCTGTCTCCCGTGAGCACGCCGTGGCTGAGGGCTGTGCCTGTTCCTCCGCAGCACGCACGTGTGAGCTCCAGCTCCTGCGCTGCTGATGGGGGCTGGAGGAGGGGAACAGAAACCAGGAATCAAACCCATCTCTGGCCTGAGGCCCCAGGGCCGGAGCAGCGAGGGCGCAGCATGGGCAGCACTGCTCTGCAGCCAGGCTGAGAGCCGGGCTGGAGGAGAGGAGGGTCCTGAAGGGGAGACCTCAGAGCGCCTGAAGGGGCTGCAAGAGAGGGAAGAGACATCCTCTGCAGTGGGCACAGCACTGCCTGGCTGCCCTGTTCCCCAGAGCAATGACAGCCTGGCACTGCCACCATGGAGCGGGGACGTGGGACATGGGACGTGGACTGCGCCAGGGAGATGGACCATGGTAAAGCACTGGTACAGTGATGAACTTGGGGAAACAGGGGCTGCCAGGGAATCGGGAGCTCTGAAACCATGATATTTGTCCTGTAAGGCATTAACAAATAATATCTGCCTAAATAATGCTCACAAACAGCCTAACAAATATTTCCCCCTTGCCAGACAATGGTGCTTCTGCCATTCCCCCTCTTATGGCACTGTTAATGCAGCTCCACAGAGGTCCAGCTTGTACCTCTTCTTGGCCACCGGCCCCACCGCAGTTGCGCTGCTGCACAAAGCATCCTCAGCCACAAACGAGCCTTCGTTAACTCCTCACTTCTGTCATGCTCTTTGCTTGCAGGCAGCACTCCCATGGTCGAGCTGCAGCAGACCCACACGTGCTCCCACCACAGACACACAATTCAAACCCAGCGAGATTACCAAAAACCAGCAACAAACCCCAACCAGCCCAGCCCTTGGCAAGAGAAAACCCCGGTGGGGGTTGCTTCCATAGCTCCCCCTTAGTGGAGATGCTGCTTCCTCGGGGGGTCGGCCCCCTCCAAACCCTGCATGAGGGTGGGCAGGGCTGGGGATCCCCCCGAGCCCCCCATGCCGGCCGGGGCTTGTGGAGCACAGTGGGTCAGAAGCAGCTCAAAGCTGTCGGTCTAAATATATCGTTGTTGCTGGGGAAATAAATAATAAACAGAGAGAGTGAGATCTGGTGATTTAATTGGTTCTGCTGCGTGCGGCTGGAGGAGCCGGTGCCGCAGGTACCAGCGCCGCCGGGGCAGCCTCCAGTCAACAAAACACTGACGGGAGCCGAACTAGAACAAGTGCATCAAACAGCACAAAGGCAGGGGCAGGCCAGGAGCACCCCTGAGATGAGCTCTGGGGCAGAAGCTCTTCCCTGTGAGGGTGCTGAGGCGCTGGCACAGGGTGCCCATGGGAGCTGTGGCTGCCCCATCCCTGCAGTGCTCGAGGCCAGGTTGGACACAGGGGCTTGGAGCAACTGCTGTATGGAAGGTGTCCCTGCCCGTGGCAGGGTTTGGAGCTGGAGGAGCTTTAAGGTCCCTTCAACACAAACCAGCCCAGGATTTCCCAGTCCTAGAAATACAGATTGTGGCAGCAGCAAAACTGAGATTTAGGAAGACACATGCGAAATATCTATGCAAATGTAGAGCTGCCACCACCCGGGGCTCCGGTCGGGGCAGGAGGGCACAGGGCGACCGTGCACGGTGACACTGCCCAATGTGACAGTGTCTGGAGCACCGCGCTCTGCAGCACCAGCGCAGCCCTGGCCACCCTCCAGGACAGTAGCTCTGCCTCAGGAGTAAACTGTAGGTAAACAGCAGCAGAACGAGCACAGGAGCTCCTCCAGCAGCAGCTGGAACGGCTTCAATCCAAACCCCAAAACCCGGCGGCACCGGCAGGGCCCGGCTGGGTGCGAGCCCACGGAGGGGCACCGGCCCCACGGCAGCCCCCGCCCGGGCTGAGTGATCCAGGGCTGGCACCGCTCAGTGTGGGCTTGGAAAGCTCTTTGCTGGCTGCGGGAAGAGAGGAAGCATCCCGGGGCTGCGCCATCGTCCGGGCAACACCCCACGTCCCTGCGAGGCTCCGGGGGGCTCACTGCAAACCCCGCTTCTCCCCCGGGTTTTGCATGAAGGGAACGTTCTGCTTTGGTTAACAGGAGACCTTCCACGGGCCTTTTTCATTGCCCATTCCATCCTCTCTATTAACTCACAGGTGGCTGTTAACGAAGGCTCTGACCCATTTGCAGGTATTTAATTATCTGATTGCCATGGGTAACCCTGGTGCAGGGAAGGGGCAGAAGTGCGCAGGATGCTCTCAGGACCCCAGGGTGAGGGGCCACACGTTGGCAGGGACACCAGAACCCGGCTCTGGACATGGGTTTGTTTAACTCCACCATCTCTCCCACACCCAGGCCCTCTTCCTGCCTCCCCCGTCTGACCTGAGCCCCCAGGCAGGTTTCCAGGGTGCTGGGGTTTTATTCCCCCCTTCCGGAGTGCGTCAGTGAGTTTTAGAGCACAGGTGTGATTTTCTAGAGCCCTTTGTCTGAGGTTTAGAGGCAAGAATAAGCTTCATTAACAGGAGGGAGGATTTCTAATCAGTAATAGGTAGGTGCTACCTCGTGAGCCGTCAAACGGCTGTGCTAAATTACACGCTGCTTTGCTGTGCTTGTCTTCAAACAATCAGCTCCTCACCCAGAGAATGGAACTTTAAATGGCTATTTCTTAAAAAACCCAACACCTTTTCATCTTCAGCTCCCCGCAGCTAAAAATGTGAGTTAGCTCCAATGTACGAACTGGAATTGCTCTGAGGCTTCTGGTTCGTTAGAATGATTAAATGCACTTGCTAAGCAGAGCAGGTCCCTTCGGCGCTGGGCTCTTTGTGTGCAGGTAATGCTCCCCAGCTGCAGACCCACTGACTTCAACCAGAGCTGCACTGAGCTGCAGGCTCAGTGCCTGCGCAGCCCCTGCACTGATCTCAGTCTCCCCTCTGGCAGGTTAAAGCTGTTCCCCTCGTCCCGTCCCTACATCCCACGTCCAAAGCCCCTCTCCAGGTTTCCTGGAGGCCTTTCGGCACTGGAGCTGCTCTGAGGTCCCCCCGGAGCCTGGAGCCCTTACACTGCACCTCCCATGGATTTGGGTTTCACTCTTTGCCTCACCCTCAGGTCTTGCGCCGTGGCCGCAGGTCTCCAGGGAGCAGGGCGACATCCCGGCTGCCTGAGGAGCCCATGGACCAGATCCCACCCTTCCCCATCCAGCAGCTCCCAGGATATCCCCACTTCCCCAGAGGTGCGGGCTGAGGGAGCAGAGTCTGACCCCAACTGAGATCCTTCTGTAAAGACATCAAAAGAGCTGAGGGGATGCAGCTCCTCGTGCCCGAGCATCACCTCCAGCCCCAGTGCTGTCAGGGCAGAGAGTGCCCAGAAATGAAGGAAAGGCGCTGGGAGGCACCTCAGGGACTTGAACAAACACTCCATGAAGCTGTTTGGATTTGTGCTGTGAAATCTCTGGGATAAATCAGAGTAAATCCTCTCCAGCACTCAAACAGAGCCATCAACTGGATACTGCAGCACCTGGATGCGCTGGTGATACAGTGAGCATCCTGCTCCCATCCCTCACCACCACCCGCTTCTGAGCTGTCAGCAGTAAAATAAGCGGCACCCTTGTGCGGGGGAACATTCCAGTGCTTCGGCTGCAGCTTACCCCGAAATCAGTCTCGCAAAGCTTCTGTGCCAGGTTTAGAGAGCTCCGCACTCCCCGAGGTGGAGGGACCAGCTGGAGCCCGCCTGCAGGTTAAGGTGCAGAGGACAGAGCACCCAGTGCCCCCATGTTACAGCAGTAACCGAGCCCGGCTGTGATGAGCTGTGATGGTCTGGGCTGCTCTTCAGGCCACTGAACCCAGCAGAAGTCCTCTCGAGACAGACACTGACCAGGAGGATGTTTTGTCTGACTGCGGAGCCAGACAGGAATGTGAAAAGTCACGGCCATGGTCTGAAATGGTTGCTCTTATTGAGCAATACCCTGCTCAAAGAAAGCATCAACTCCAACCCAAACCCAACCACAACGCAAACCGATGCCAATCCCACCCCAACCCCACTCCAAGCCCCAGCAGGGCACCAGGAGGTGTGATGGGAGCCTGGCTGCTCCCAAACCATCCGAGGGGCTTTGCTCCCTGCCGTAAAACCCCCGAAACCACTGAAGGGACAAGGGCCCCTGGAGCCCTCAGAAGAGCCACGTGTGCCAGTGGCCACCAGCACACGGGGACTAAGGCTGGTGACAGTGGCCTGGCCACAGCCAACTGATGGTTCACCATCAATGTGAATCATGGCAGGACCATACCCAAGACTTGTGTTTGAACAGATATTACTGCAGTGTTTGTCTTCTTTTCTGCTTTACTGCCTAAACTGCTGGGCAGGGAGTACAGGTCAGGCCTCACCTACCAGCACGTCTGAACACCCTGCTTGCTTCTAATGTTGACGGATGACTTTAATATTAAGCATCAAATGTCGCGTCACGCTCTTTAAGACAATATTTTCTATCTTTAATTTCTCTCAGAATAAACCACTGTTTGCTCCATTATTAAACTCACCCACGGGGGGATCGCTCACCCGGAGCTTCAGACAAATCCTGCTTTTGGGGAAGTTTTAATTAAAAAGGAACATTCCAGTGGCTCCCCTGCAAGAGCAGTGCCTTCTGCTGCTGCTTCGCTTCCCTTCCTCCACAGGACATCTTGTAAATACGTTTGCATGGGACTTCTGTTCCAAATAACTCTCTAGGTAGCGTATCCAGGTGCTCCTAAGAGCATAGGAGAAGGAATTTACTCTCAGAATCACTTGAGTATCAGAAGAGGTGAAGGGGGACACTGCACTGAGAGGTTTTGTGAGGATAAGGACTGGCAGCAGCCGGCTGGGACAGGGCAGCCCGCGGCCTCAGGGAAGAGACCCCCAAACACCACATCCCCTAAATACACCTTTTAGAGCAGTTCTGTTGTGTCTGAGATTCTTATTTGTCCATAGAACACTTCCTGTTCAAAGGCTGAGTCACACTGGAGACAGAAGGCTGTGCAGGGAAGACACTGTCTCCAGCAGCACCCCGAGCTTGTTCAGCCTGGAGAAGGGAAGGCTCCTGAGAGACCTCAGAGCAGCTCCAGGGCCTAAAGGGGCTGCAGGAAACCTGCAGAGGGGCTTTGGACAAGGGATGGAGGGCCAGGCCAAGGGGAATGGCTTTA
>JAOEHX010034626.1:0-26104 GCA_025448015.1 Bolborhynchus lineola | reverse complement strand
CAAAAGTAGCAGTTTAAGGAGGAAACAAGAGTGTTTTGATGTATATACATCGTGTATATTTCTGAGGTAAGGATTCTGACTGAATCCTTAAAAATATATAATTGTGTCATGGTTTAACCCCAAGTAGCAGCTAAGCCCCACACAACCTCTTGCTCACTCTAACCCCCACACAACCTGTTGCTCACTCTAACCCCCACCCCCTCAGTGGGATGTGAGGAAGAATAAGAATAGTAAAAGTGAGAAAACTCATGGGTTAAGATAAAGACTGTTTAACAGGTAAAGCAAAAGCTGCACGCACAAACAAAGCAAAACCAGGAATTCATTCACCACTTCCCATGGGCAGGCAGATGCTCAGCCATCTCTAGGAAAGCAGGGCTCCATCATGTGTAATGGTTACTTGGGAAGACAGATGCCAACCCCCTCCCCCCCCCTTCCTTCTCCAGTGTTATATGCTGAGCATGACACCATATGATATGGAATATCCCTTGAGTCAGCTGGGGTCAGCTGTCCCAGCTGTGTCCCCTCTCAACTTCATGTGCACCCCCAGACTACTCACTGGTAGTGTGAGAAGTGGGGTGGTGTGAGAAGCAGAAAAGGCCTTGACCCTGTGTAAGCTCTGCTCAGCAATAACTAAAACACCTCTGAACTATCAAACTGTTTCCAGCACAAATCCAAAACTCAGCCCCATAGTAGTTACTAGGATGAAGATAAAAAGCCAAAGCCAGCACAAATAAGAATAGTAACAGAGGATGTGATGAAAATCTCTGGCATCATCAGAGTCAAAACTGAAACTGTGGTTGCTTAGTTGAGAGAAAAAAATTGTGATGGAGGCATGAAGGAAGGATGTTGAGTAAGAAGAGTCTAGAGAAGATGGTTGCTCCTTCCCAGTACATGAGTGAATGTGCATACAGTAAAAGGAAAAGGCAACAAAATCGAAATGAAAAAATACATGCAAAGCTATGTAGACAAGCGCATGCATAAATGAGTTCTTGATTTTCAACGTTTCATTCAAGCCAGAAGCTTAGAATGCTTTCAGAAGTATTTTTATTCAAGGTAGAAAAAGGCATTAGAAGCCAATAATTCAGTCCTAACCCATCCATTAACTGATGACAACGGAGAGGTACTTTCCATTCTATTAGATCCTTTCTTCCTGAGCATCTAATGATGAATATGAAAAGCTGTAATTATCATTGTTCACAAGAAACTGGTGAGAGTTTTAACTTCACTGGTTAAGAAAGCCAAGTGCTAATAACAAAACCAGCAAAACTGGCATTATGTTTATGAAGCCAGTTTAGGGGGAAGAGAGTGAATCAGATTAAAATAATATTAATTGCCATATGATATAATCTTATAGTAGCATTTTGGGCATCTTCATAGTAAAATTTGCCTTCTCTGTGGCAGGACACTATATTGAGGTTCTGTGCTGGTACTTCTGTCAAAATTTCAAATAGGAGCTACAGAAAAGTGAAAATATGCATAGTTCCATTGTGACCATAGTTTTGTCCCATTCAGGGGGGTCTCTGTGTGTGTATGTATGTGTATGTGTATGTGTCTGTGTATGTGTATGTGCATGTGTATGTGTATGTGTATGTGTGTATGTGTATGTGTATGTGTACGTGTATGTGCATGCATTCAGAAATAAATAGTTTTTATAAATGATGGATTTTTATGTAAATACTGCATTTGGTGAAAGTATTTTATTTGCCAAACTTTTCTTTTACCTGGTAAGTTTTCTGCTTTGTACAAATTCTCAGCATAAGCAATCTTTTAAGCATGAAAAAAATTAAGTTCTATTAAATATCTCCAAAACCAGATGGCTCTATTTTTAACAAAAAATCTTTCCTCTCACATGTAGAACCCATGCTATGACCAAAGTAAATGAGAAACAATCATAATTCTGTTCCTTTGGCTATATCTTTTGGATACCCTCCAACATAAAATGCATTAGCACAAAAGGTACTTGTCCTTAATTACTTTATAGCTTAGAGCAGAATACCATAAATAACAGTTGAACTTCAGCTGCAAAGGTTTTAAAGTCCTGAATAAAATATTGCATAAAATTTTTAATAAACCTTAAACAGTGCTAGAGGACAAATAGAGCTAATTATCAATAATCTTAGGAATTTCAGTGATGGTTTATTTTGTAATACATTTGGGTTATATTGAATTCATTGTCATTGTGGGAGAGAAAATTATTAAAGTTTTACCACTACCCTGAACACTTGCTAAACTGATTTATTTGGTTGGGAGGTTTGATTGGTTTTGTTTTGGTTTTAAATATCTTGAAGCATATAAAGTATATTTGCATATCTTATTCTGGTTGAAGGTTGCAGAATCTACATGATATACTGTAGCTTTATACAGGAATACAAGACTGGAATGGGTCATCAGTTCTAGTGTCCTAATATTGCAAGAATCCCATTTTATAATCCCCTTCATAAACTTATCAAGTTCCACTATTGGAGTTAGGATTTTTACTGCTGTTACTCCAATTGGAAAATTGTTCCCAAATCTCATTTGTCCAAGTGAGAACTTGTTTCTGGTTTCTAGCATAGATTAAATTCTGGTCGATCTGTGCCTATGGGTTCCCTTGCCAACATTGTCATTTACTTTAAGTGGCTCCCTCATCTCTGATGTTTGCATCCATGATGTATTTATAGACAGCAACTGGATCCCTTAACAGCCTTATTTTGCTAAGCTAGACAAGCCACGCTCTTCATTCTGCCTTCTCATATGATAGGTTCTCTATTCCCCTGGTCATCCTAGAAGTCCATCTTTGTACCTGAACAAGTCTGAGGTAATGTGCTACAAATGACAATGTACAAGAGTCTTGTATAATAGCATAATAAAAGAAACTGTAGCAAACAGAGTAATAATTTCAGGCTTGCAAGGATATGCTGTGCCAAATATTTAAGAGGTTGAGTAAAGCTTTTGAAATCTTGTAAGGGGATCTTTATTAGAAATAATGAGCCTTTTTTCTAAGTTGTTGATTGAAATAGCAGTATGAAAGGTTTTAGGGTTTTAACCAAGAGCTGGGAAATCAACAAAATTATGATTTGGTTGAGACCTTCAGCCAGTGTAGTGTGCAGTTGATTAGACTTATGACAATAATCATCAAAGAAATGGGTCTGGCAATTTGAAAGTTCTTTTAACAATGACAGAAAATTCCTATGAGCACTATACTATGTGATGAGTTTTTCCTGGAGAAGCCACAGTTGTGTTCACGTAGAATCATGGAATCATAGAATTATAGAATGGGTTAGGTTTGAAAGGACCTTAAGATCATCTAGCATTGTCTTTGCATTTTAATGGCAGAGTTCAGGGGGTTGGTTCCCTGGAGTTAGCTTTGCAGAATACTCCTGTCAGTGTGAGCCATTGGAAAGCAGAAGAGACTGGGGAACAACCAATCCCACTGCCTCCTAGGACCACAGAGAAAAGGATATTTGGTCAAATCCTGTATCCCCTGGTCTCCTATGCCAGACCTTCTTGGAAAACTCTAGGTAACTCTTGACTTCCAGCTGTTAAGACTATGACAGAAGTCTTTTGGGGGCTGTTTTATTTCTAAACCTTACTGAGTAGATAGTATAATCAAGTTTCAAGGGGAGCTTCATACAAAAACTTTTTTCCAGTCATGCTGAGTCTGCATCCCAGCACTTGGAGTCATGATCACTGGGGTGTAGGCTGTCTTTGTTAGTGTGGAGGAGAAACATTGCTGCTTTGGGGGAGGCATATGTTTTCCTGCAATCCTTCTTTTCTCAGGAATAAACACACTGAATTCCTTTTTAGTTTTTTTCTGTACTGTAGCATAAGGAAAAAAGAACTTTTGTAGTATGCCGTAGGAAAAGAGAAGCACAAATTTAAGCTGATGCATATATATTCAAAGATCAATGAAAATGAAAAGCTTTTAAAGTACAAACTATTTCTTAAGCAAGAGAACAGGGAATTCCAGCTGTGATTACAAGCAATTAAATACACAATTAAAGAAATACATGTCAGGGCATTGCATGGGTGGCTGCTCCCTAGGGGCTGGAAGAAGAAGTTATCTCCATGAGGACTAGTGAGCCGGGGGCAACCCCACCCTTAGGCATCAGGCACTTCCCTGGGGATTCGACAAGGTCAGGATGAGCCGTGGGCACAAAAATGGGTCCAGCTCCATAAGGCCCATGGCCAAGCAGGGCAGGACTGTGGGGAGATGGAGACTGGCCCTGCTGGGAGAGGAGCTGATGGTCCCAGAGGGGCTGACAGGGGTCCTGGGCCCTCTGGGCTCTGTCAATAAATTAAATGGAACTGTAATTCTAACAAACATTTCTGAGAGTAATAGTCATCATTAGAGAGCTGACTTGATAGTGAAAACTGTCTCATGCTGCCTGCCCCCCTAGTGGCCTCTGGGTCATGGGAAGTAGGTGCCCCTTTAAGCCTCCTGAAGCCTTCTCCAGTGATGCCAATGGGGCGTAAGGCAGTTGCCAAAATCACCTTCAGTTTGTATCCTATTCTGACTGTGTATAGCCAGACCTTCTCAGTGCCCACCAGACTGTCTGTCCAGAAGGACTTGCTCTTCACTGCGCCATCCCCAGTGTGACAGCTGGAGCTTGGAGGTGCGAGGGGGTGAGAAAAACAGCTTTGCAAACTCTTTGCTTTCCCTGGCTGTTCCTTTGAGGATCCTGGCTGGTAGATCAAGAGGAATATAGGGACTTTGACCAAAGCTGTCGTTAGGGTATCTTGGCCAACATGCTTAAGAAAACTTCAGCTTTCCTTCTAGTAAATTTGGTTCCCTGATCCATGGTGGAATGTCAGAAAAGGAGCATATGTGTATATGAAAAAAGGAAGCTGAGACGCTTTCTCAAAAAAAATTCTACAGAGAACCAATAGCTTTGTATTACTGTGCTGAGAGTAAAAAAAAAGTTATTCTGTTTAGCGTATGTGATTAAAGCTCTCAACAACTGGCACGGAAAAAGCAGCCCAGGAGGCATCTTGCTGTGCAAAGGGCTGTGATATAACTGTAGCCCTGTTAGGTTAAAGATGCTAGTGAGGCAAAGTCTGCAAGATGCTACTTTAATTAGCCTAATGAGTAGTTAGAAGTGGTTTTTATATGCCTGTATGATGTCTCTGAGTGAAATACCAGCTTTATTCAAGCCAGTGGCAAAATCTCAGGGGCTTACACAATGTCATATCATGGAGAGTATTTTCATGTATTTTAATTAAATACAGTGATATTCTGAGTGTTTCTTTTGCTCACTATATTTAGTGTAGCATCACTTAGAGAATAAGACACATGTATGCATAAATATTATTTCAAGATATTTTAAACTTTAATGAAGAAAAAGGTTTTCCAGAGTAGTATAAAACATCTACCTATCCTACTGCTTGGTAAAGCACCAGAGGATCTAAATTACTGAATTCTGAAAAGTGTTCCAGCATATCTCCTCTAAGGAAGGTTTAGGTGTAGTTACTGCATTTGTAAGATGACTTTAAAACAACATAGTGGAGAGAAAGTGTTCTTAAGGGCCTATTCTTAAGCCATGTTTCCTGTGAACAAGGTTTCTGCAATTTATGAATCCTGCCGCTTTTTGGGTTGGTTTTTTTTGCATTCAGTACATCAGATTTTAATCTCATTTAGGCTGATGAAAATCCAGAGTAACTTCTTTAAACTCAGAAGAGTTAGGACAGATTAAATCAGAATTTGACTAATTAAGACTTACCCTACCTTTTTTGTAATCTTATTAATTAATATGAGCTGGTATTATCGGAAAACAATACTTTCTTACATTTTGTGAGTCACTGAAAATGAAGGTCTTCTTTGCAAACACATGGCTTGCTTTCTTCTATTAGCTCTAAATAGTTGCACATTAGCTTTTTAAAGACAATAGTCTTGACCCTTCCTCTGTTAAAATTAATGATAAAAATCTCACTGACTTTTTAGAAAGAAAAACGTTTTGTAAGATGAAGAATTAATTCCTGTAAATCCTATGTGCCTCATACAAATTATCTCTACTTTGCTGCTTGTAAACTGTCATGCCAGACATGATTCAGAGCTTGTGGGGATAACAGTGTGATAACCTAAATTCTTGCACTTGTAGGAAATGTTTTCTATTATTAATAAGTAAATAAATAGATGGATAATTGCTCAATTTTCTCCTAGAACTAGCTGCTCAAGAATGAAGTTTCCTAAACAAGTTTAAAAGAAAATCAAAGTGTTTATAAATAAAATAAGATGTTGGTTTTTTCCCCCTTATAAAGTCAAGTTTTAGTTAATGTGTTTGCACCAATTTGTCTGTGATTACAGCTGCTTTAGATTCCGTTATTGTATCTATCCTTGCATTGTTCATCACGCAATAATTTTTATTATTTCGATCCAAAGCAAGGACAAAAAAAAAAAAAAATCTGCACATACCAAGCTGGTATTTACTACTTTGCAAGAAATCATATACAGTTTGTTAAGAAATAATGGGGAAGTTTGCCATACACTGTTCTGTTACTAATTCAAACACCCTGGTGAGCTTTATTCCTTAAATGATAACGTCCCTAGTAGGACTGCATTGCTATTAGGAGACCTATATAAATGATTTAAATAACAGTCACTATATAGACATGAACAAATTTGTTACTGTTTTCTTTAAAAAGATCACAGCTTTCCAGAACACCATGTTCTACCTGACCAAATGTTTTGCCATGGTCTCTCAGTCCTCAGAAGGTCTTTGGCACTGCCAGTCCTGCCACTGAGCCTGCGTGGTCAGGTAGCTGCTGAGATACATTGGCTGTGACCTTTCCATGCTAGCTGTCTCTGAAATGGGTTTGATCTACCAAACTGCTTATACCATAACTGTGCTGCTCAGTTGAGGAAGTCAGGGCAGAATTCAGGAAATCCACAAGATGGATTCAAATTCTGTTCATTTACTCAAACTAATCGAATGCATGACTGAGCTTTTGTCAATGTGAGACCTTGCCTTCTTTCAGTTCCCCATATACCTTGCAACATACCCAGCTTTCCAATAAGCAGTGCTCCAGTTCCCTCCATGTCTACTATTATCTCCATGGTGTGTGGATTTGTTACCATGTCCCCAGCCTACCTTTGTTTTCTTTGTGGACTGTGAAAGAAACTGCTCTGCAGCTCTTGCTGCTGTGCTGTGAATTGCCCAGCTTGACCAGCCAAGAGAGTCATGCATTTCCACTGAGCAGCCAGAAGTCTGCAGACTACATGCAGCGTGACTAACAGATGGGCCAAGCTGGACATATTACTTCTCTGCTGTCATTTCATCATTTCATTGCAGTGCATGGCATTGCACATATTCTGCAAAACTAATTACTCAATGAGGAGCTCAGCATATTACCCACCAGCTTTTTTCTTCCCTTGTATGGCTGCTTTTTTGAATGGAGGGGGTTACTTGGTGTTGATTGCTAAATGAAAGCAGAAAGCTGCTACCTCCTAGTATCAGCTCTTAGGAGGCAGCAAGAGCAAGAGGTTTTACCAAGTGGACTGGTATACCATATCATGCCTGAAAACACGTCAGCTGGCGTATTCTGCATTCCTCAGGTTACCATGCTCTATCATGGCTTTGGAGACACATGGATAAAGTTGATGGGAATGACTAAGCTAAAAAAAAAATAAGCCTTTTCAAACCACTTGAAGTCTGGAAATTGTTTTCTAGCTAACCTTCTGGCTAGCAGGCAGAGCAAGCAGAACATGCTACTTCTCTCTTTGTCCTTGCATGCAGCCCCTGAGCCATATCTTCTCTCTAGGGAGCAGCAGGGACCCCAGTCAGCCTCAGGTGGGAGCTGCAGAGCGATGGCACAGGAATACCTCCATCCTCGACTCCCTCCTCCCCCCTCCGGACCTAGATTCTAGTGAAGCCCCTGCTCTGGAAGCATCCCTCGACACAGGTATTACTCCACACCATGGGCTGTCTGGCTGATACGCACGAGGTTTCAGGTGGAGCTGTGCTTCTAAATTAAAAGCATTCAGGAGATGCTGTTGCAATAGCATGGCTGGAGAGCAGCAGTTGAGCTTCCTGCAGATATCAGCTCCAGGAGGAGACTAAAATTACTTACGTAATCTCTTGTCTTTCAAAGGCTCATCTGAATTGCAGGGCTCCAAAGTCTCCAGGGACTGTTGAGGATTACCAAGAACATCCTGACAGTACCTTATTTCCCCTGATTTTTGTTTTTGCTTAATGAGTTAGTAATAAGCATACTGAGTTAACAAGTCAGCCTAACGAGGAACTCTTCAGCAGGCACTGCTGACTTTTATGACCATACTGAGTGTCTCACAATATTCATGTGGGATTTTGCCTGTCTTTTAAAAGCCCCATTGCCATCATATTTGTTATACAGTAACAGTTTTTAAAATGCCTCATGGTGCTGGCGCATACTTCGAAATTGTAAACCCAGCTCAAAAACTGGAAAGCAATCACTAACTGATTTTATAAAAATTTCACAACTTTAATCCCAATATCATATCATATTTTTAAGTGTCTCACTCATTTTGAATGCTTGGGATTGTCTGTACTAATTATGGTCCCAGAAGATCTATCTCAACAGTAAGAAAGCAACTCCATTTGTAGTCACAAGGACTGCAAGCACAATCTTCCTGGAACCAAAAGTTGTACATTGTGCAATTTTTATGGCTTGTATAGCTTTTCTATTTTTAGTTGGTTGAAACCTGCAGTACATCACATAATCCTCCTTAAATTGTCATTGCTAATTTCCATTAACTTGGCATGAAGAAGTTTTCATTTCTTAAATTTGTATACTTACTATTTTGCCTAACAATGTTACCCAAACAAAACTTTATTTTTCCCTGATACAAAGTTGATGTGAGTACAAAATCCTAATGATGAGTTTCTGGTTATGGAATTTTTAAACCAAATTAGAAAAAAACCCACAGTATTTTTTTTTTTTTATTTAAAAATATGTATGCATTAGGAAGCCCTATAATTGTTCCTTTACTTCAACAAGCCATTTATTTACTCCTCCACCTTTATAGGCATCTGGAAAAGTTTCTCTGAGGTTTGAGAAAGCCTAATAAAATTGCACTGTCATCTTTTTTGAAGATACAATAGGAAGAATAACTCTGGGTTTTTTCCTTTCTAGAAATTCATCTTCAAGAGAGATCAGTCAGTGACAAGTATTTATACAGAACTCTTCAGCCTTGTTCTTGCTTACTTAAATAGAGATAATGTCATGAAATTGTTTGCACAACATACTTCATACCCTGGCTGAGGAAAGGGCAGGGGAGCTAAGCCTGCTTGGCACACCCGTTCATAGTGTCTGTGTTATAATGCTAAATGCTGCATTTTGACAATGCTTTTATTTTCCAGGCTTTCCTATCCCTCTAATTATAATCCTTTGTCTTCAACACATGCTTATTTCAACAAGTCTGAGGTTTGTTGAATACTTGTTTGCCTCTTTCTGTGGGGTATGGCCGGATGATTTCTAGTGCTGGGAAGGCCAGTGCCATAGCTGAGCCATGCTACCATGCTGGCATGTGCTTCCAAGCATTTTTCTGCGCAAGCTTTTGGTTTTCCTGTGTGCCAAAAAGTGATAACATTTGTATCAGCATGTACAATCATAATCCAGATGTTTTTGCAAGCATGACAGCTACCTCAGGTCAAGCACATGGCAGATGCCCAGCTGTACAGAGATTCTCTAAATATGGCCATTTCATACCAGCTCAGTTTTGCAGTCCTAGAAGCAACTGACAAATTGCTGACTGATTTTTAATGTTGCTTTTAATTTATGTTGTTTGTTTTGCATACAGTCAATGATGCTGTGTGGGATGAATTTGAAAGGTCTGTTAGGATACCGGATTTTGAAATTAACTTTGATTAATGAGTTACAGAACTTAATATGGAGGCAGATGGGTTTTCTGGGTTTCAACTGAATTTAATAATTTCTCTAAGATGATAATATACAAATCCTAAAACACTGTGCTGTTAAAAGCAAATCTGAAAGTGTAACTGAATAGAAATGGACATGAACTGATGAATTTAATTTAGTTTCCTATCTGATAGATATTATATTAATAAACAAAAGTAAGTATTTCTCAAATTGCATTTAGTTTAGCAGAGTCTTTCAGGTTTACAGATATAAAATACTCTTCGTAATTCAATAAAGATATATTTATTCCACAGGAGGAGTTTGTCCTGACTTTTCTGAAGAATTCTCTATGTGTACAGTGAAGGCTCAGCTGGTTAGTCAGACCTTGCTCTTTCGGGACAGCTGTGCTTACCAGTCAGCTACTGGCTGCTGTGGAGAGCTGCCCTTTAACTTTCAGGTGGGCAGGTCTGAAAAAAAGTCTTTCACGTCCTATATCCCTGCAGTGCTCATGTTGACAAATACAGACAAGAAAATGTTCTTATCTGTGGTCTGTGCAGTGAATATTAAGAGAAAAGAGGTGGTACTGAAAGTTCACTTAGACATTGTCACTAAGGATAGAAGCTTGAGTTGAGATTTATTCTCACTAGGAGTAAAACAGTATATGACATGGGAAATGAGCACATGAGAATACTTTCTGTCACATCTTCTTTCTTAAGATAACTAAATATAGGACCTTAATATGGCAAGAGGTGAATTTTCATCCTCACAAGAAAAAAGCTGGTTTATCTTCCGTTTCCCAAACCACTAGTGAGAAGCTGAAAAGCAATAGCAATACCATTTTGAGCAAATCAGAGGAAAAACTACCCTTCTGACCATAACCAGTATTTACACCTAAAAAAGCAGCTGCTTGGGCAATGGAGGGTCCAGCCTGCTGCCCGCAGAGCCAGGACATGATGGGCGCTGCCAACAGCAACGATAGCAGGTCTTTACCAAGGCCATGGGTTCGCCACATATGCATAGGAGAAGCAGCCCAAAGTAATTTCTCAGTCATCTAAACTTCCTTCAAGGCAGCTGAAAAATATTTAAGTAAACAAATAAGTAATGCTGAGACATTACATAACTGCTGGGTCAGACAGTTTTTCATTAAATAGAAACAGTAATTTATTTATATGCTGCTTTCTTACCTGATTGCTTACTTGATTTACTAATCATAAACCATTTGTGTATGCCTCCCCCCTTTTTCTGAGTGGTGACCAAATGTTTTGGAATTATTGTGAAAAGTCAAATCAGTCTAAATTTGTTTTGAGAGACCCAGTGATGCCTTAATATTTAAAGGAATGCACCAATTCATTTCAGCAATGCTGAGACCCACATTGCTTTCCTGTCACCGACATCCTCATAGGAAATACAAACTTGAAAATTTTATGATGAAATTAATTTTTTTCCAGATTTACCTTAATTATTAAAAATTAGGGTCTAGTTTCATTTGCTCTAACTAAAAGAAAGCTAACATAGATCCATTGTTTATTGTTTTTCTTAAATTAGTTGTTTTGGGCAATAATGGCCAAATTCTCCCTACTTTTCCTCCCAAGAAACTGTTCAGCATGAATTAGTTGTGGCTGGAGAGTCAAAGGAGCTCATTTCCCAGTTAGATATCTCAGTAACAGTGACCTTTTGACTCTTTTCAGTACTTTTTGGAAACACTGTGTTCTCTGCTCCTCCTGGCCAGAAATGGCCTGCAGCAGTGGTGCGTGTCTTGTAGAAAATCCACCCCAGCAGCGCAAGCCACTTGAGGTTACAACTTCATTAAAACAAAGTTGGCACGGTTGGTTATAGAAGGGACCGTGAGGGGTGGACACAGTCCCGCAGCCTCTGTCATGTCCTAACATTTGCCACCAAGTGTGGCACTGTGTCAGATGCTGATAATGAGGTGCCAAATACCTGCTATTGCCTCCCCACCCAACAGCAGAATCAGCCTTTGTGATGATGTATTTATGGATCCAGGGCCAGTTTATCAGTTATTTTACTGATGCGCCCAAATTAAGGGCACAACCTCTTTAGAAAGGTCAGTGGTGGCTCAGAGGGGCAAAACTGAGACCTCCCAACGCATCACAAGGGTGGGATGCAGTGGTGTCCTTCAGCCGTGTCCTCCAGCCATGTCCTCTCACAGGGAGACTGTAGCAATACCACCCTCTGCACAGCACCTTTTTTCATGGAAAGAAAATCAGGAGGTGCTTCCCCTGATAGACAGGAGACATGGTGGGTTTCAGCAGTGATCACTGGAGCTGCATGACTGAGGATGAGGGCAGGCCTGAAGTCTTAACATAACCTCAGAGAGCCTGGGCCTCATTGAAGATTATGGATGAAACCTAAACTCCTAGCTCAGTCACACAAGTGAGATAGTTAAAGCTGAACAGTGTGAATTTGTGCCAGTGCAGATGATTTTAACTTTATGTAGCCTTGTAAAACACCCACTCCATTTGTTGGAGCTCTTTTTGATATCTTTCCCTGGCTCTAAACTGAAAATTGCTTTCTAAAAAAAGTCCTAGTAAAAAAAAAAAAAAAAAAAAAAAGAAAAAAAAAGAAAATTCATCCTTTTTAAAAACTTCAGTAAGGTGGGGTGTTTGTCTAGTTGCAACAAGACAGAATTCACTTAGATTTCATCCCTGTTGAAACTGGACTTTAAGGAGTCACAGACATTAAAGCAACTTGAATCTGACAGCAGGTAATTTCAGCTGATGCAAGACCAAGCCCATGCAAAGATATCTGTTTTCTTCTTCCTTCTCTTTTCTTTCCCTACTCAAAGTAGCTATACTATATTTTCTGCTTAGCCTGACTTTTTGCTCTGAACTGAAAAGCCAAGAGAAGATTTGAGCAGATTAACATTGACAGGCTGTTCAAAAAAAGATCAAAACCAGCTAAACCTGTACATGCAGGGTAACTCTTTAACTTCATTCTTTTCAAGTGAAGAAATCATCTAGGGATTTTGAAACCAAGACATTAGAAGAGGCACATAAATATGGTTTATATAGATGAAAGCTATTAAAGTGGATGAGGCCATTCTCAATGCTCAGGTGAGGTATCTGAAGTTTTTTCGTGGCTCCCTGTCAGCATGAGACTCTGGTATTATTTAAATCAGTTAGGCTGACATTTAGTTCTTTACTTTCTTTGCCACAAATTCTGAAGTCAGTGGAAAGCCTGCATGATTACTGGGAAATAATGACAGTCACTGAGCTGGCACTGCCAGGAATGAAGTAAGACTCTCCTTTACTTTTACCTCTTTACAAATAGTAAGGACAAGTTAAGGCTGAGGCTTTCAATAACGCAAGGGCCATTCTGAGGCCCTGAAGAGTTAGCCCTCTTATCAGTGATAGGAAGCAGAAGAGCTCAAAGTTTCTGCCATGGAGCCCAGCAACAGCCAGTAGAAGCCTGGTGTGAAGTGGGGATGTTGTGCTCTGCTTTCAGCTGCCCGGTTTCTCCCTGATCCCTCCTGAACTGCTCTATCTCCAGACTATTCTTCAATAAAAATACACCTCTAAATAAGTAGGAGTTGCCTTACATGAAAAAATATGGATCATTTCTGTTTTCCCACCACCCTCTGCTTATTTTCTCTCTGCAGACTGTATTTATGGTGAGTTGCACTTTCCCTTTGCACAGCTGATTAGTTTTCCATTTCCTTTGTTTGTAAAGGAGCAGGCTGTGGAAAGGAAAGGCTGTAAATTAAACAGCACCAGGCCATGAGCATGGATATTAGAAGGTGAATGTCTGTACTCCCATTAAACTATTGGAGTGGTCCCTGGCACACTTTTGTCCAGGCCACTTAACACCTTCCTGAATCATTTGAGAGCATGTTTCAGGCCTCAGCATGGGCTAGGAGCAATTCCCAGTGGGGAGTGTGGATGCAGCCAGCATGTTATGGATGCTAAGAGGGCTTAAAAGCCTGAAGGATTTTCCAGGACAGCTGTCCTCACAGTCAGAGAGCAGTCCTAAACATGGTTAATCTCCAGTATACATGTAGCCAGAGAATTCCTTTTCTTTTTTTTTTTTACTCCAAAGGGAAAAATATTATTGTAAAGCCACCAAAATTGATACTGAAACTCAAGGGCAGGTTTAGTATCCGAGACTACTTTTAATTTCTTGTTTTGAAACCATTTAAACTTCACAGAGGAGGAACCTCCTGGGAGGTGGAAGGCAGCCTAGCTTAACAAAGGGGGTTAAATTCACCTCTCACCAAAAGACCAGGCATTCATATGCAAGCTGGTACTGTGTGTCTATCAACAACTGAAACTTCCTACAAAGGAGTCACTGAGAGAGATTTGGAACTTGCTCCCTGCTTTGGTTGACAGCTGAAATCTGAGATGCTGCAGATGTGTTTTTACACTGTTGTCTCCTGGAGACAGTATTTGTAGAAGATACAGGCCCTTTGAATGATTTTTTTCCCCTTGCAAAATCTGTGAGGGTATCTACATAGGGATTTTTTTTGTTTTGTTTTGTTTTGTTATTTGCATAAAACACAAGAAGGACAAATTAGCGAGTTGTAAAATTTAGGTACATTTGTTTACTGGTTTCAGCAAAATCAGAGCTGTGCAAATCATGGCTACTGAAGATTACAGGACTTGTGATTCACATCTGGTCAGCAAGAGACAACAAAATACTTCCCTTGACCCAAAGCTTGAATTTTGCTTTTGAGACATTGAGCTTTTTGTCTTGTCTTGCATGTGTTAAAATCCAATTTGATTTTGAAAGAAAAAATAATTTTAAAGTGAAAAGTTGAAAGAGATTTTGTAGAAAGCTAATAAGAGTTAGTTTTCTCATTTCCTAACTGCAGTCTTTATTTGCCACGTTTCATTCCTAGTTTAAAGTAGGATTGCAAAGACCACAGAATGACTTTACTTTCCATGCTATGTTCCCTTTGCGATATAACTGGTTTAGGTATCTTGGTTGGTCATTGTGAGGATAGGGCCAAGGGACTCAAAAGCAAGAGTTGTGATCAGCCTGCTCCTGTCTATTGCTGCTTTCAGCAGTTTCCTGCTATCTTAGAAGCAGAAAATGCATTATAGGAGCAGTGGTCTTTAGAAACTACTTAATAGAGATATAGGGTGGTTCATAAGCCCACAGTATATTTGATCTTGCAGGTTTTCAGCTTCGTTCTTTGGTGTCAACACAAAGAAATGACTAATGCTTACCCAACACTGAAGTTCTGCAGGAGTGAAAAATCTTTGGAAGGCCAGCTAATCTGCATCACCTCTCTTACCATTTTCCAGGCACATTCCAGCTGTCAGGTGATAAAACAAATGTGTAGTGAGTTTGGCCTGAAACTAATGGTGACGTTGTTGGCTTTATCTTCATGTGAAGTTCACAGCTTGATTTTCAGTTGCAATGGCATAACTCAAAGGGGCAGAAGGCAGTAAAACAAAATGTAAACAGTCATGATAAGGCACAGTGTTCATCCAGCAAGGGGTGGCTTTGTCAGGGTCCACCAGCTGGGTGCAAGATACACAAGCCCAGGAAGCAGTGGCATTTCTTTCCTCCAAGGATCGGTGCTTTTCCTTCAAACTGGGAGTACTTCTGGGCACAGGACACTCCAATGTGCTGGAAACATGCTGGGGAGAGGGATGAGTAGAAATCAGCCTACTCCCATGAGTCCCAGCTCAGCTGAAGTGTGCTAAAAAAGCTGCATCACAGGCAGTTAGCACTCTTGCCACCTATGTTCCTCCTGGGCAGTCCCTTTCAGCCACATGGCCACTCCGGAGAACACATCCTCATCAGACCTAGTGGCATGTTTGTCTAGTGGTGTCAGCTACTTTAGCGGTCTCTTCTCCATGACTCCTGTTTGTGCTTTCTGGCAGCTGGGAAGCACAGTAATCAAAACACGGGTAGAGTGATATATAAAGTTTATTTTTTTGACTGAATGATGATCTAATAGCTTATCATTCCTCATGCCTCATGCATCCAAGATGTTTTTCCAGATGAAGCCTGGGAAACATGAATCCATGTGAAACAAGGCTGTGCTACTCCTTAGTTGGTCAGCATGAATTCCTCAAGTAAAAGTTTCCTGAAAATGTCAAAATTAATGGAATTACACCAGCATAAACTCTGCTCTTTGTAAATCTATGCTATAATTTAGTCAGAGAAGAGCTTATCTTGGAATTAAGAAGATGGTGTTAAAGCAGTATAAATCTGTGTTAGTGATGACTGGGTTTCCTTTCTTAGTTTTGTGAAATCCTTTTCTACTTTCACACAGATTATACTTATTCAGAATGGCACCTGGATATGGAATTTTCAGAAATCTTTTTCTTCTTGAAAATACATTTATGCTTATTCCTCTTATTTCCTTTTTCAAGGAAAAGAACTATTGTTGATATAATCCTTGGTGCATATGATCCATGTGCTACTATGCTCCACTGTTACAAGAATCAGTTTTAGAAGCCATAAAATAAATCTTTGATAAAGCAAAAGGGCTGTGCTGATTCTCATGCTATACCTAAACAACTGTGTCTGCTATAACTTTGCTACTTTCCTACACTATTTGCAAGCAGTATGAAAAGTTCTATTCACCAAAATAGATGAGGGAATAATGAGATAGCAGTGACTTGATAGAAGAAAATAATCTGTGTCTTGCATCTTAAACAGTCACTGCATTTTTGCCAGGTACACATAACAACGACAAATAGTTCTTCCTCAGTGATTAAAAAGACTCAAGTTTCTTCCACTGATGACACTCCATGTTAGGGTATGACAAAACAAGGGAGGCACCCTGACATCCAGCTGCCATGTGACAGTATCTCCTTCCTGCATGGGCTCCTGTAAGCAATGCTATGGCCTCTCTCCCTCGAGTGCATGCAGCAGAGGCAGCCCAGGGACCAGCCCAGTGTGCTGCATCTGGGAAATGGCTTACAGAGTGAGAGGGAGCCCACACTCACAATGGAGGTGGTGCAAATCCTGCTATGCAGGCAGCATCAACAGGGTGATATGAACATTCCTTCTTTAGTGTGTGAGGCTCAGCATGTGTGCTTAGGCATTGCTCTTCCTAACACCTGTTATGGCAAATACTTTTCCAGGGCAATAAGCAGACCAGGTGAAAAGATGAAGGCAGTAGTAGTGTTATGTAGCTTGACTAGCCACAAGTCCTCTCCTAGTCTGTATAAGAATTACAGCCTTATAGCTCAGTTATTCAAGCTGTTCGCTGAGTAGAGAATTGTCCTGATCCATAAAGTATCCATACTTCTGTGCCAGTTCTCCAGCAACAAGGGCAAGCAGCTAACATATGCTCCCACAAAAGCACATGGGTAATGTGTAATACTGTCAGGAGGAACAAAGACCTTTTCTTGTTTGCTGTTGCAGATAAGTCATGAGGCATAAGAGGGCAAGAGACTGGGAGAGGGTTAGAAAGAACAGTGCATTAGTGCTTTAGGCATGAATGTTTAGAAATTCAGGAAACTCCAGAATTGCTAAGGGTAGATATTTGTTCCGTTCTTCATTGTATTAGTCATTTGGTTTAGCACTCTCCTCTGACTAGCATGACTGAAGCAAACCCTGGAGTCATCTGCAAAAGCAAAACCAAGAATGAGGTCTGCATTCCCTTGACACTGCGCTGTTCAGCTATCGCACAGTCTGGAGTCTGACACATGTGTGTGTCATGCAGCATCCAAGTCCAACTGGGCAGCGCTGCTCAGCACTTGCTTCTGCACGATGACACCATCATTTCCTACCTGGTCCTATGATAACCTCTTGGTACTATGATTCCTTTTTATTTCTTCAGGTCAGACAAATCACTTATAACCCACATTCACAAAGTCCAAGAAAACAGCCTGGAGTAAGTAATAATAAGGAATATATGATAAACCTAATAATTTTAATCAGTCTCTAAGGTGTTGTGAAGAGTTGCATCTCTACATGTTTGTCCTGTGAAAGCCACAGCACTGAGGCTATGTAACCTTAGTTGGGGCTACCTGGATCCCGTGAGGCTTAAGTTATTCATCTGCATCTAGGGTGGTCCTTGCTGAAGACTTTTAAACCAACAAAGTCAATTCGGTGTCCCTATCTTCCTCTCTTTCTGACATACAAGAGGGTGTCTTCTTTCACTGTATTTTTGTTTGGTGCTTTTGCTTGGTACTCATTACTTGTAGGTGCAGACTGAGAATACTTAAAAAAGTTTGCATGTCTCTTCCTCTTTTATGGGGTGTTTAAGATCTGATAGAGATTTTATATGATTTGGTCTCAATTTTGAGTATATTTAAAATATTTTTCATAGCTGGTCATATCTGCTGATTGCTAACCACTGGGCAGAGATGTGGCTTGATTGGTGTCTGAGTTCTCAGCAAGTTCCCCTGTGTACCAGGCACTTCTGCACAGTGCTTTTCTCCACTCTGAAAGATACATTTCCCAAAGCCACAGCTGAGAAATAATTCCAGTATTGGCTCACTAACAACTCAATTGCACTGACCCTACAATACATTGCTAGCCTGTCAGAAACCCAGCACTTTCCAGTGATATCTTAATCAGTTAGATCTGCAACTGAACTCCAGACTCCAAATTCATAGCCAAAGGCAACAACCATATCATGGCTGTAAATCAACTTTTGTGTGTATTTGTGCATATAGCATTATTATTGTTGTTGTTATTTTAAAGGAAAGCATTACAGAGCCAAAATCACTATGTTCATTTAGCAGGAGGGACTACACATTAAGTTCAAAGAACTCTTTTGCATTATCTGATTCTAACAGAGCTATTAACAGAGCCTAATCTAGCCTGTCATTTCAAGAGCTATAGGGAGAGCAAATTGCTGTTGACAGGGGAAGGGTTTGGACCAGTATGCAGCCTGTCCTCTCTTGACATCCTACTCAGCAGATTCCTTACAGATTTCCTCCTGATGTCAGTAAAACGGACATAAAGGTTATTTCATAAAATCTTGTGTGAATTGCTAACTTGTGAAAAGCAAAGGACCTATGCCCAGAACAACAATACAAACCCAAGTAAATAATCATAGCATTTGTCTTCTGTGCTTAAAGCTTAACAAATGAGTGAAACAGAAGAGAGGCTAAAGAGTTCCCATGCCAAGTACCAATGCTGTGAGCACATATTGAAATGAATAGCCAATAAATGTCGAAATCAAGGTGACTGATCATATAAAGACTTCTTATTTGGTTGGAGACTGTTTCCAGTTTAACATACATTATGGTGAGGGGTGGGGGAAAACCAAAACCAACAACAAAAACCAACAGTAGGTTTAAATACTAGATGCTAAAGTCATTATAAATCATACCAGCTATTTCTTCAGGGAACACAATCCCTTCCACAGATCAGGAATGCTGTAAGATATATAGACTTGATCAGTACAGGTGGCAGAGGTCATTTGTTACCAATGTTAGACTGGCAGTGTCCCCAGAATAGATTTTGGAACTCTAGTGAAACAACGGATAAGGAAGGTTTGAGGATTTTGGTATGTACATACTGAAATGATTTCATGCAACTGGTCAGAAACTTCTCTTCTTTATTATGATGCTATCAGAAATACAGATGAATGTCCAAAATGGTAATGCTCCTTTCCAGTACGCAGTGTTTCATCCAAGATCACTGGTATGTTCTGGCTAGTTCATGCTGCTCTAATTAAAACTCAGTTGTCCTTACAGCTGTTTTGTATTCCTAGAGCACTGCACAACAGCTGGATCATGCCCTTGACTTTGGTCCTTAAAATCCTTGGAAATTACTGTGTGAATATCAACTTTGTCCCTGTCATCATTTAAGCTTGAGCTCACCTGCATCTCTGGCTTCAGCACACAACACCTTTGCATTTGGATAGCATGTTGGAAAACTATCAACATCATAACTGAAGACAGAGTAGGTGTTGGTGTTAACACTGATTTTGGCAGGCTTTTACATGAAGAAAGGCTGTCAGGGGCAATGTCCCTGTGAGTGGCAGGCTGTCTGCCACACTTCCAGTGATGTAAGACTTGATGCAAAATAAACCTACAAGTGCTAAAGAAATGTGTTAAAAGGCCAAGTTTGACTTCCTTTAGTGACACTATTATTCTAATTTGTTAGTTGATACAAAACTCCAGATGAATTGGTAAGGCTACTCTGCTGCTATATGAATGAATTTTTTAAAAATTAATTTGCATGTGTCCTTTATAGACCTATATTGATTTATATCAAATAAAACCACATTTTAAATATGAATTCCATATTTCTCTGTTAGCGTGCTTATAAACCTACAGTCAACTACTCAGCCTTTGCATGGCTTCATGAATTGTTATCTCAGCTCCCATGGGGACAGATGGATAGATGGATCAAAGTGGCTGTCTTGAGTTATGATGCGGCAGAGTGACACAATACCTTTCATGTAGTCTAACATTTCCAGCTAAGTACATCTGTTTGATTATGCAGTGCTTGAGGTGGATGATATGTCTCAATTAGTCATGAGTCGAATTTAAAATTAATTGTGCACCTTCGGGTCTAACAGTTGTGTCATCTTACTACAGAGAAATCATTAATACAACATGTTACAAAGCAGAATACACTGTCATGTAATAATCTGTTTTCAGCTGGAAACATATGTAAGACAGTTCGCAGTATTTATTCTTAAAACATGTAGGATGTTCTAGAGCCATGAAGCCATTCACCATAAGCCATGAAAAACACATTTGGTTTAGAGATGAGAGTGGCTGGAGGCTGTGACCCACAGGGACTCAGAAGGAAGCACTTAGAAAATAGAGACAGATTGAATCCCAAGTGCTCTATCCTGAGAGGAAGCATGGTTGGAAAGTTTAAAACCCATTAAAGCCAAACAAATTGAGAAGCCCTATCTGAAAGGAAACATAGTACAATGTTTATTTTGCCATTACAAGCCTGAGACCTAAAAGATTTCCTGAGGTTTGCAGGTATTGTTCATGCTTCTAATGGAAATCTGTTTTTAGAAAACATAATTCATGTGTTTAATCCAAACTGCTTGATGAAAAACATACTACATAAGCATTCAGGAAGTTAAAGGCCATTGTATACCTGTATCACATATTGTTTGGATAGGAGCAGACCTACAATGCGAGGAATCTCATCATGAAACTCTCTCACTTGAAAACATAGGGTCTAATTTTCTCTCTATTTATACTGCTGGATGAATTCCACTGAATTAATGAAGTTAAGACATGAGTAACCAATAATAATAAAACGACAGTATTCCTGCTGAGTGTGAAACTACCAAAATGCAAGGCTAATGTGAGCAAGAGATTTATAACAGCGGCCTGAGTCAAATAAGTAGCAAGCCGTAGCAGGCCCAGTGTAACATTATCCAAGCTGATTAGACAATGTATTTTAGGTTTTACCCTGTTGTGAGTGAATTACTGCTCTGAGATCTTTATCAGAAAAGTGTGTGATATTAGTGATGTTGAGAAGCATCTGTTTGACTAATGAACAAGCTGCAAACTAAATCCAGAGATGAATTTAAGTAAGAGGAAAGATTTGGGAGCAGAAGAATATTATTCATTAAATGTACTGATAGAAAAACTGGGCAAGATTCATACACACAGACCCTTCAGCTTTCTTCAGTCTGTTTGTTCAAATTGTAGTTTATCTAAAGCAAGATACTGCTCTCTGCAGATCCTGCCTTCTAGTATTAGACTACCTCAGGTAAACTGGATTTAAGTAAAAAGTTAAGGTTCTAAAATATATGGTCATATACAAAAGTAAATTGAAGAAAGAGAAGAGTAAATTCCTGATGATTTCCCTTGTCTGTTATACAAGCAATTTCAAGTAGGATGAAGAATATCTGATTTGTAGGAGAGCAATTTACCTTTTGCATCTCAGTTTGGCCCTTAATAAAGCCTAAATTCACTATTGCCTTTGTATTACTTATAACAAATATCTTTTGTCATAATTTACAAATTATGGTTGTTGGATCATGTTAGATTACAAATAACAATCTACAATTAAACACTGAAAATAATTACAAAGACCTACTTCATCTTCAAAGAAAGGTGACAAAAAAGGATAGTGACATGACAGAGTAGCAATGTAGGGCCATGTATAAGCATGTGTGAGTATCCTATGCACATCAGTTTGATGATGGTAAGTAATGAAATACACACTGATGAACCCATCCTGTCTTCTCTGCCATTGCTTGTTGGTGACACAGGATAAGACCTTACAGGGTAAAGAAGATTTTGAGGGCTAGCAACCTCCCTGGCCAATTTGCATCATCAAGGGGAAAATAAAGGAGAGGGATGTTCACAGGAGAAGATAAGAGGCAGGCAAATTAAGCTGATTTTAGTGTCACACAGTTTTGTGTGACACCAAGGCTATGTTACGTGTAAACTAAACAGAGCCAGTGCCCCCATTCTGTCCCTGGGGTCAAATAGCACAGTCCAGCCATGCTCATACTGCTAAATTCTCTTCCGGAACAGGGTGACTGCATCTGTACCTGGTCTGAGCTACTTCCCGAATTGTGCCCACGAATTATTTGGGAGAGTGGTGGTTTCCCTGGACCAGAACTGTGCCACAGAGTGTGCTATAAATTTAGCAATACAGTAGTAGGTCAAGTGTCAGAGCTTGGGAACATTTGCTGTCACTGTTTAATTTCCTATGATAGACATAGTCAAGGAGTGTGGTGTAGATGCTTAAGAGATGTGAGCATTCAGTAACCGTGACCTGACATTTTTGAGAAACCCTGAATCTTCTAGAAGTACAGTGATGATCCTTTTAGCAGTTTCATTCTCTCTATGCTCATTTTTCAAACTTCTTTTAAACTTTCCTTTATGACACTTACTGCCTAATAATCTCATGAATATTTAGTTTAAGATGGAGTTTAACACTTGATTTACTCTATTCCTCATTTTTCTTGGTTACTTGGAATAAAACCATTGCTTTACTCAGGGAAACTACCAAGTGACCTTTTTTGTCATGTATTGTCACTCCGTTCTCGTAGAGAATTTATACGCAAGGGGTATGCTTTTCTAAGATTTAATTGAATTCCTGTCTCTCAAACAAAGCTCGTGTTAAAATAAGATCTGCTTAACAACCTGCTTTGTTCTGATGAATTGTGAATGATAAAAATGTTGACTGAAAGGAAACACTAGAAAATGTTCTTTATAATTTTCCCGTGTCACTTTTAACATTTAAGCTCATATCAGCATCTTGGCATGCTGAAAAAGATGGTTACCCTTACTTTGCAACTCTCCTAGTTGGATTCCCTGGCTGCTCACACAGAGTTGTTGAAATGGTTCAGCTTTCTGCCTCTGTCTCTTGAGCATGACAGTATTTTTCAGTTTTTAGAAGATTGCTGTTCTTCCAAAAGGCAGTATTTTCACTGCAGCTTTTTATAAGTAATTTTGTTCATAAATGCATCTCTATGTTTGTTTCTTTCTAGGTAGGGATGAGATCCCGAAACCAAGGTGGAGAAAGCTCGTCTAACGGGCACTTCTCCAGTTCCAAGCCTGTCATCAGCCATGCAGACAATGAAAAACTTCAGGAGGATGCCAAGAAAAAGAACAAACCTCATCGGAAGGAAGATGAGGTCATGGTTTCAGCAACTGTCAAACGGCACTCAAAATCACCTGGACCTACTGAACGAAAGAACAAGAAGTCCATAGAGCTTTCTAAAGAGGACTTGATAAAGCTCCTCAGTATAATGGAAGGAGAATTGCAGGTAAAGTAAACATATTTTAAACTGTATTTTCTTGGTTCCTATTTATTTTTAAGTTGTCCAAAAAGCACAGGGCTCATCTAACAGGGACAGGCAAATTTAAGGCAAAGGACCATAAGGTGCTTAATAGAACAGTTACAGTTTTAAGTACTGTTTATTTAACATCTCTATCTGCAGCTACCAGAGCAAAAGAAATGCCCATCAGAACTGATGAAGAAAGGGGAATCTGGAGGTGCTTAACATTTAAAGAAAGGCAGAAAACAACCACAAGGGAATCATTTCAGGGGTGGGGGAAAGACAAGCAAATATAGTGAGTGTAATTACAATCATGAATGCAAATATTCAAGAGACAAAAATGCAAGTTACCAATTCTGAAAAAGGTCTTAAGATGGTCCCTGGACTTTCTGCATATACAGGGTTCAGTCAGAGCTCTGCCTCCAGCATCTGGCCTCCAGAACTCTGTACATTCCCTTCCTTGCAAAGACAAATTAGTTTTGTTTCTTGTTACTGTCTTATCTGATTGCAAGAAGCAACTGTTTTGTTAATTTCTTTGGTATATGAGTCAACTGAGTTGCACCTTTACCACAACTATGAGATTTCATCTCATTAAGAATCATTAAGTATCACTCTTCCTGTGCATAATTCACCTTCAGTTTGTCAGAAAGTACTTTCATGTTTCATTAAATATGCTAAATGATTTTTCAAGCTAAATACTTTTTTTTCATCAAGACAGAGGATATCTGTTTTGCAGTGAAAAACTGCAAGGAAAAGGAATACTTGTTGAACGCAATTTTGAAAAGAAAATAAAAAGTTTTTATCATTGCAAAACAGTATCTATTTTTATAGTGCTTCATTTGACTTTATACAAAATCTTGTATATGTCATTTCCTAAAAGATGGAGTTAGCTTGCAGCTTCAGTGGTGAATAGAGCCAAACCTCATTAGAAATTTATCATGCTGACATAGTTTAGAAAGATTTACCCTGAAGTCACCTTTGTGGTCTGGAAAGGGGATGTAAAGAAAATCCCTGTTTCCTGGGTGGCAATAAATGTGCTCTTTATTCTTATCTCCGAGTAATTCTCCTCTTCAGTACACTGAAAGACTATTGAAGACTATTTGCCATAGTATCTTGGGGGGGAGTTACACAATGTATAAAATCTGCCCATGTTCTCATTATCCCTATGGGAACAATGAGGATAGCTGCCATCTGCACTGTAATGTGGGCTGAAACTCCTCACCAAGATGATACTCACATTTTCTGGGACAATATTCTTAGGGATACTCATACCCACAGAGAATGTTAGGCATGTCTAAAGCTTCCCAGAATCACAGGAGGATTATAAAGACAACCATGCTGGTAGCCATAGAGTATATCTATTCCGCTCCTTACTACCAGGCAGGGAAGAGAATCATTATTCTATTTAACCCCTATGAGTTTTTCATTTCACTTCAAGAAAACCCATTTTAGTTATTTACCTCATACCTATGTTGAACCATTACTGAAGCAAGCAAGCTACACCACTTTGGCTTGAGATGAGAGCCTGGCTTTGATACTACAAACAAAGATGAGCCAAGAAAGACTCCAGCCAAAGTAAATACTATGATATTACCTCCTGGCTGTCATAGTGACCTAATGCACTGAGTCATTTCATGGCTTTTCATTTTCAGATCAGTTTGGACATTTCTGGTGCCTGGCTGGCATTTTGTTGGACTGACAAATCTGTCTGTGGGTTTATCTTGAAGCCATTTCAATACTGGCAAGGCAAATATTATATAGGCATATGTAAGAAGACTTTGTTTAGAGAATAACGGCAGGCTGTACCTGTAGGGAGATCCAATATTTTTTGAAATTGAAAAAAAGGTAAAATACCATAACTGTTTACTCAGCAGCAATGAGCAGGGGGGATCTTTTGCCTGCATTACCAAATGCAGAGCAGGATGATGCTGCGTTGTAAACCTCAACCAGTAAGCTCAGCCACAGGAACTAATTTGGTCATGACAACCACGGCATTAGCAGGGTAAACTGGTAATGTATACATATGCTTCAATGCTTAGTTCACTAACAAGATAGCAAAGATAGACCCGTGCCACGTTGCTGTTGGTATCAATTTTGAGTCCTTACTTTAGGGCTTTTTGAAGGTGAATGTGCCAGTTAACCATAGAGATGTACCCAGGCAGTGATGTTTATACCTTCCTTTTTTAACTTTTCTTTATTTTGGGGATTTTTTTTTTAATTTTTTTTTTTATTCTAATGACCTCAGGTAGCGTGCCTGTGCTTTGGCTTTTAAGGCTAAGTTGGACTCGGCCCTGCCTGTCATCAGATTTCCTGGCAGAGCCCTGTGCACTTACTGAATATAGAGAAGGAAAGGTTTTCATAAATGGCTGAGGTCACTGTAGCCTAGGCCTTATTTTGTAAGAAAACAAAAGGGGAGAAAAAATATGCAGAAGCTGTGGCGATGAAAACGTATCCCAATATACATGCCAGGAGAGCTCTTAAGTACAACCTCTGGAAGAGAGTGGGAAACAAATGAACTGACTACAGGGATTGATTTTAAAGGCCTTATAGCTAAGTAGAGTATCTTTTTGCTTGTGGGAGCTCACTGCTCATAGAAAAATACAGTGATCACATGATCTTTAAACACAAATTGAATATACA
>JAOEHX010034624.1:0-12911 GCA_025448015.1 Bolborhynchus lineola | reverse complement strand
AGCTGGTTGTCTAGACTCCTTTCACCATCAATGAACAAAAGCAGGCTCAACTAGGGTAGTATCTTTAAAAAGGTGTTTTAAATAGGTGGGACACATCCTGTAAGTGTTTTGTTTTCCCTGTTGAAAATAAAGAGGATCTAGATGCTAAATTCAGGCATAAATACCCTTTATTGCAGGCATCTAAATTCAGAGGAGATGAGCCTGACTTCCAGCAAGTTTTAAAGCATATTAAACCATTCCCATTCCACCTTCACTCTTGTGTTACCAAGTGAACTTCCCATGTTTGAAGACCACTATTAGAAATCTTTCTACTGCATTCCATAAGGCACCTTTCTACATCTCCTTTAGTTTAAGGAGCTGAGTAGATGCTTCCGTTTCGGAAGGCACAGTTCAGCAGGTTCCTTTACTTCAGTAAAGGCACAGTTAATCTCAAATATATGAAGTTTGTTGAGTCAGCTCTGAATTTACCACCTCATAGGAAGCTGGTTTAGATGTTCCAAGAACTGGGGCTAAATACTCTGCCACAGAACTAAATGTAAACGGTTGCGTTTCAATTCTTGGCTGATCTTAATCTAGTGCTTTTTCCCTGGGAGTGAAAAAAAACCCATCTGAACCATACAGATTTTGAGGATTCCTTGCAGAAATGGAAAAAGGAGAATTTCTAAATGCAAATAGCACGGGTAGGAAATACTTGGAAAAGTTCTTGAGCTGGAGTAACTTGGAGGCTTCTGAATCTAACCACTAACCAAGAAATGTTAGTGTGCGAGTGAGAAAATCGGTGTGGTCCTCAGGAAGGAAACAGAGAGTGAAAAAATGAAATGCGGAAGGTAGAAAGGTCAGGAGGCATTTTGCATCAGCCAGGCTAAAGAAGCACAGTTATTCCTCCTTGAGCATGAATTATCAAATCTGACCCTTTCATTCCCTGCAGAATAAGCGTTCATGCCTTGCTTTGTGTTCCTAATGAGTCCCCAAGCCTTTTGTTGCAGGATCAGAGCAATCCTTCAAATTACTGCCAGAGTAACTCAGGCTGAGCTTATGCTACACAAGTCAGACCTTACGAATTGGGATATAGTTTTAAGATCATAATTTCCTGTGGCTGCTCGAGGATTTTCTCTGTAGGGTGGTTTTCTAACACACATTCAGTTGCTCTCAAATCAAGGATGTAGCAATCGGCAACCAAGGGTTGTAGACAAAGGCCATTTAAAATGGGGCAATTAAGCATTGTTCTGGCTAAAAAGGGAGCAGTGATGCCAGTCAACAAAGCTGGAAGTGAGAAACTTATGGATGAAATGCTAAATAAATAGCATCTACTGGGGGGTATCCTTTCCATTGGGTTAGATTTCCATGATCCCTTTCGTTCCTGTTTGCATGGACCAAGCATTATTTGTGCAGTGGAAAAAGGTGGGGTTGGAATGGAGACCTTGGGATTAACAAATAACCATGAGAAGCAAAGCTCTGAGTAACCCAGAAGGCCCCTTGAGCATTCCAGACCACTACATCCCTTTCTCTAGAGAGAAGCATGACAAGAAAACAGTTTGGGATCAGCAAGGTGGTTTTCATCTTTCCTCACATAATACTAGGTTTAGGTGTTGGTGTAGATGTAGACTTTGGAGCTAGTCACCCATTTGCCATCACAGTTAACAGAGAGGGCTAGGCACAGCTGTGATGTGCCTACATCTAAATACACCTAATTTAAGTGTCTTCATATGGGTAAGGTGAACTCCACCACAGAATTGTCTGCTTCTCTGCCCTGGCCACAAACAAGCCAAATGTCCGGATGCTGCAGATGTCACATTTGGTCCAAGGATACCCACCAAACATCTCACCTGGTTTAAGAATGTAACAAACATACTCCATCTCCTGTAATGAGCAGTAAAAATTGGCCTTTGTTGCCTCGATGTCTATAACCACCTCGCAGTGCCTGGCAAAATTAACCTTCATATGATCAGATTTATCCCCTTCATTCGGATGAGCTAGCATATTTGCCTTGGACCCAGAATCTATCACCAACCTCACCATCTCTCTATGGTGGTGTGCAGTTTTGGGGCTGAGCCCTGGGCAATTTCACTCTTGAAGGTAAACGCAGTTCAAGGTGAAAGCAATGAACTTCAGCTGGTAAATCTGTAGCACTGAAAGGACCAAGATGTCCACACCAGTTTTAACAGTTGTGCTGCTCAGGGCATGCAGTGCTCAGTGCTTCTCCTGTGCTTAGGAGGAGAAGGGAAAAGAAAGGTGACCTAGACAGGATGCAGACTGTAAAACAAGCTAATGAAGTGCAGGAGTTATCTCCATTAAGCAGTTCATATTTCATGCCCTGTAGCTTTTCTTCCAATAAACCAGCAACTATTCATCAGGCTGCTCAACAGAATTATGCTTACCCTGAGGAAGTTCTCCTCTGATCCTCATAAATTGAACTGTCCACACTATAACTAGACCCTACTTCATCATCTGCATCCATCCAGGTCTGGTGGCTGGTTTTGGAGGTTGCAGAGGAATGACTCATGTGGGGCACATGGCCTCAAACTTTCTTCCTAAGGCCAGGACAAAGCTCATTGCAATTAGAGGGCATTCAGTGCTGAAAACGGGTCTTCACCCCAAGACTCCAAGCTCAGACAGCGATTGCAATTGGCTTTAAATCTGATTGCATTGCTCAGCAACAAAAGAGATGTGTAAACTTCGCTGGAGATCACTTTCGTCCCATAGAATCTCACCATGTGTGGGATGGTCGCATGCTTCAAAAGGTATATTGACAACTACTACAGGCAAGGAATTGGATGGAAAAGCAATGCATGGGATCTTCTGTACCTCTTCTGGACATACACATGCTCTCTTCTTTATTGATGCCTCTGATTATCAGAGTTCAGCCCTTCTGAAGTCCTGTTGATTTTGATCACTGCATGTTGATAACTGCAGACAACCCTATAGGAGAACAGGATCCTATGAAGAAAGTATTGAACAATCTTGCAATTACATGCTCTGTCTGAGCATGCTTCATGATCATGAGCTGGTTCATGCTTCCAAGCTCCTAAATTTAGAATCATAGAATCATAGAAGAGTCAGGGTTGAAAAGACCTTAAGATCATCCCATTCCAACCTCCCTACCATGGGCAGGGACACCTCCCACTAAACCATGCCACCCAAGGCTATGTCCAACCCGGCCTTGAACACTGCCAGGGATGGAGCATGCACAACTTCCTTGGGCAACCCATTCCAGTGCCTCACCACCCTCACAGTAAAGAACTTCTTCCTCATTTGTTCATTTCTAATTCCCACAGGTCAGTGTTTCCTCATCTGGGCAGTTTGACTTGCAGCTGTAACTTTAGTATAGGAAATGACTAAAAATTCTTTTATTCAAAGTAAAATAAATAATACTGTGAAAATGAGGATATGGGAGGGTGTAACATGGCCTCATGTTATACAAAGGCTGATGTCACTTGAGCTGAAGCAGCGAGCAGAGGACAAAACCTCCTGGGGCTGATTTGCTGCCTGTCAGTCAGGCTGTAATTGCTCCTCACTCAGATGCCCTCATGACCATCTTCATCACATCTGATGACACGTAGGGTAGCACTCCTAAAAACCCCTCAAAACCCCCTCAAAACCTCATTAGCTGTTTTCATGGTAAGCAAGTGGAAAGAATAAAATACTTGATGTGACTAATAAAAAGCAGACACTGATCCTCCTCAACTTGGAGTGTTTTGTCAGCTCATTTAAAGGTAGAAGAGGAAAGTACTCCAGATGCTGTGCCAGATATGTGCAGCTCAGATGCTGTAGAAGGAACAGATAAAGGATAACATGACAATATAAATTATAATAGAAGTATAGTATCCACCTGTTTGGCTGCTTAGTGTTCAAACCATGTCCACCAAGATTATTATATCTGCATCATCTCTCTTCAGGGGAATAAAGATTAAGAAACCCAAGGTTTGCGGGAAGACATTAAAAATGACCGTTTTCTTTCCCAGTTCTTGGCCTGGATGTTGTTATGCGTAGCTTGCTCCCTTTTTTACTTTGTCAAGTTTGGAAGGTGTGACAGAGTCTTTCTGCTGTGTCTCCAATGGGCACTGCCCTAGAGCTTTGCTAAATCAATCACAGAGGAGGGAGGGAGAAGATAACATGGTGAAACTGGACAAGTACCAAGATACGGCTCGCTTCAGCTTGGCACAAAACCAGTGCCTCTTCTCGCTGTGGACCAGCAGTGCCAGCCAGTGTTAACATAAGGTGTAATTTTTAGCAGAAGAAACTCAGAAGAAAAGAGTTCTTTGGGTTTCAGGGGGGAGGAAGCAACTGCACTTGTTGCATGCAATTAGATTTGCACTCCGGTTGCTGTGGCATCCCAAATGGCCATGCACAGCCAAACCTCAGCTTCTCATGCTTCCCAAAAATGGATATAGTCAAAGCAGAGTTGCTGGTGCAGACTCATCACCATGAGCACTGCCATGAGCTCATACCCATGGTGGCACAGCCTGGTTCTGTCCATGAAAGGCTCCATTCCAGAAACATCCAGCTCCAACCCAGGCCTTTAAAATCATAACCAGCAAACATAACTGAGAAACCAGATAAGCCAAGAGAAGGAAAGCTTCACGAGAAGGACCTGCTGCTGCAGGCAAGAAGCATCAGAAAGATGAGCCCAGAGGGGACAGCTAAGAGCACCTCATCCTCATTTTGGCTCCTCCACTAACTCCAAATGTGGCGAGGGGATGTCACTTCCCTGCTCCCCCCTGCCTAACACCAGTAAGTTCTTGCTAACAATAAATTGTTGATAATTACCTTGAGATGATTTAAGGTCCTTTCCAACCCTAACTATCCTATGATTCTATGATTGCAACTGCAGAGATGCCTCTATGTTCTCCTCCTAAATGTCATGCAGCCTTTGATTAAAGACAATACTTTAAAAGTCCTCATTCAGAGCATCACCTCCTCATTGTGAACAGCTAGAAAACAACAGAGCAGAAGCTTAGTTTTCAACCTTATATTTAAAAAGAAAGAGACAAGAGCTTCATCTGTTTTTGCTTCAGGAAGCTCTCCGTACCGACGCAGAAGAAAGTCCCTTTCTGAAATAACAAGAAATTCATTAGCATTTCTTGTACTTTTTTAAGGTCACCATTATAGATATTTTTGATAACACATCCTTTTATGTGCATGTGGTCTGCTCTGACTGTGGAGATAATGCTGTTTACTAGGCTGTTACCCGAAGAGACATTGGTGCTTTTTTAATGATGACTTCCCCGTTTTTCAGGAACAGAAGAATGGACTTTGGTCCCACCTGGCCATGTCTCACTTATGGTTAAGGACTTGGAAAGATGCAGAAGGAAAAACAAGAGATGTGGTGAACATTTTCATGTTTAAAACAGAGAGCTCAGTGTTCAGTTTTCTTCATTTGACTTCCATGATGCTATGAGACCAGGTCATTAACAACTTTGGGATACTCATCTCTGACCACAGTGTCCTTTCTTAAGAAACATAGGAGTTGACAGGCTGGACTTGGGTGGTGAGACACTGGCAAGGGTGGCCAGAGAAGCTGTGGCTGCCCCATCCCTGGCAAGTGTCCAAGGCCAAGTTGGACACAGGGGCTTGGAGCAACCTGCTCCAGTGGAAGGTGTCCCTGCCTGTGGTGATCTTAAGGTCCTTTCCAACCCATACCATTCTATGATTCTATGGACTAGATTACCACTAATTTAGTTGCTTATCAGGCCCTTTTCCAATAATGATTCCATCTCCAAAGGAAGAGCCAAGAAATCCTATCTAAAGCAATGCAGACTAATCATCCCTGGTGCCTAACCTTGTCTTTACTTTCCGCTCCTCGTTTCTTACTACAGTAGTGTGTTGTGAATTTAGAGTTAGCAAAAGCCTCTAGGGACACAAATGCTCTTGTGAAATTAAAACCATGAACAAAAATATCTCCTAGGACATAAGGCAGAATAAGGAAATTGTCTCAGTAAATTAAGGAAGTGCTGTTCCATGAACTGTTGTCTGGAGATGATTCATCTCCTGGACATAGCTCATGCTTGAAAGCTTATTGGGCATCTCAATTTTAGACAGCTAAGATTAGATGAAGTTAATTGTATTAGAATTGTATAAAACATCTTACCTAATCTTCTACGTTCATATATCCAATATATAGAGACCTATTCTGAGATGGGATGTATCACTGCTAAACAGCTGGCAAATGCTGCCTGGGGATTGCTGAAGGTCAGAATCCTAAACTAAAGTCATACCATTTACACCAGACTGGTCCATTCGAACAGCAAGGATGAGGATGTTCCAATACACCTGTCTGCATCAAGCAGCTCTGTGGTAGAGACAATCTTGAAGAGCTGATGTGTAAGTTCTCTAGGACCACTCTAAACCAGCAGTTCTTCATTCAACAGGCTCTGAATATCACAGCTTTATCTTAGCCTCAAGATGTTCAAGGCCAGGTTGTACAGAGCTTTGGGCAACATGGTCTAGTGTGAGGCATCCCAGCCAATGCCACGGGGTTGGA
This sequence comes from Bolborhynchus lineola, assembly GCA_025448015.1. NCBI lineage: Eukaryota > Metazoa > Chordata > Aves > Psittaciformes > Psittacidae > Bolborhynchus > Bolborhynchus lineola. The sequence goes on along the minus strand of JAOEHX010034624.1, from coordinate 6,430 downwards.
ACTGGATGATCTTAAGGTCCTTTCCAACCCAAACCATTCTACGATTCTAGGATTTAATGATTCCAAAATAACATGAAATACAAGAAATCAAACCAAAATCAAACGGAATAAGAAAACAAAATCTTGTTTCCACTTGAAAATTTTGTGATTTGTGTCCTTGTAAGTGTTTTTGGTGCTGAAAACCCCTGACATTGTAAAGAAATCGGTCTCACTGTTATTCAGATCAGGGTGAGCTTAGGGAATGGAATGGAAAGGGACAGAACAGAACAGACTACACTAGGCTAAACTAGAATAGAATTGGAATAGGTTAGGGTATGTTATACCTACAGCTCTGCATGACAAGTGATGCCCTAGGTCTAAGCTTGTTCATAAGAATTCGACACAAACCTGCAGCAAGTGCAAGGGTAATCTTGCCTATCCGTATATCATCAGTACAGATGCATCTCCAGAGAGATGCTGTATCACTCAGGAACAACCCACAGTTCCCAGAATTTAACCTCAAATCCAGAACTGTGTTTCTGTCCAAAAAATGTACCTGTAAATTCATTCAGCTCTTTTAACTGACAGTGAAAATTGCTGTCTGAGAATCCTTCTGTTTTGACTACTCAAGATACTTTCATTTGCAGAGAACAGATGCCCAGAATCCTTCAAACTGTCTCAGCCTGGGCACTCACAACCATAGAAAATGCATTAAGGAGGAAAATGGAAGGGTTAAAGGATTCTAAAAGAGAACCAGCCCTTTTAGATGATAAAAGGTTCAGTGGATTTAACCAATGGTCTTTCCTGGCTTAAAAACTTCAAACCTGGACACAAGCCTAATAACAAAAGATCTCCACCGTTGCACTTGATCTTTAAAAAGAATCACTTGATTGTTAAAAAGGATCATCACATCATTCAAAAAGGAACGGAAGCTTTTGAAATTTGGGGTTAATAATGGTTCAGCCCAGGTTTGGCTCTGATATAAGAGAAAGCTAAAAGGAAGATGCTAATGCTAGAGTGAAAGCTTTCACTGCAGGCAAGCCCAGCAATGGTTGGGAAGCCAGCTCGTAAAGCTGATTTTCTCCCTCTCTTCCAAATCCTCCCTCACTGTTTGCCTTGGCTTCCAAAATCTTCCTCAAAGCTATTGGAGCTGATGACCAATGTAATGGAGTTTTAAGTTTTCTTTCCCCCTTTTTTCATCAGAAAATCACAGAATCTCTCTAATTGGAAAGGACCCATGAGGACCATCGAGTCCAACTCCCAGCAAACACAAACCTGCTGAATCCCTCCTAGTTACTGATGCCTCAAACAGTGGGATTTTAAGCATGCAAGAAACCAGTGGTTTCGGCACAAAGACCCTCTTTATGGCTAACACAGGGGGATCAGAATAACTTCCCATCCAAATCCTTCCTCTAGCAGAGCAGCACAACCCTTTTTTTCCCTGGGTTACGACAGACATTCCATCTGTACCAAGTCTAGTCATGTGTAATATTTTCACTGTTACACTTCCAACATGTTTTCTCAGCTCTCCAAACATGCTTGAGACAGTGACAGTGGGACAAAACGGTCAGTTCCTCATTTATAGCATTTCTAGTCCCCACTGCTGGCTGAACAACAAACATCCCGTGGTGCAGTATCAATAGCAACGGAGCTTTCCTTAGTTGTGATTAAAAACATTGAGATAGGGGCGTCGGAAACTTCATCTGTGATGAAATATTTCTGTTCTGAGACATTTCTTACTCATTTTCATTATGGAACTCAGCTAAAATACAAACCTAGGTGAAAACGTGAAGTAAATAAAAATGAAGTGAAAAACCCCAACTATTTGCTGGGGTTTGGGGATCATTCTATATATGGTAAAATACACCATTTTCTTCATTGCTTTCATAGCTGCGTTTTCAGCTGTTCCCTTGGCAGAAGAAAGAATATTTCAAATGCCTTTCTAACTATTTTCAACTCTGTTAGGTTACTGCTCCTTCAAGTTTTGGGGTATTTTTGAGCCAGCAAACCTAAGCTTGTCTTTCCAAGGCAGAATAGATTTTCTTCTGGCACCTTCCTCTTCATACTTCATTTTGCCACATAGGCAATGCTGGAGGTCATTGGGGAGATGGCAGTGATAATCAAATAGGTATTGTCTCAAGAAAACACTCCAGAAAGGTTTGAAGGTGCTTCCAGGGCCACCACAATGTATGTGGTGTGCAGCAGGGTCAGATCTTCACTTGGGACCTTCACCACTGATTGGAAACCACCATCTGATGGCATTTAACCACTTTTTAACCTGATTGACTCTTCTCTAGCAGCCCTGATGTGTTGCTTTTGTGCCACATGGTGGTCTCCACCATTTCCAATTTAGGTGGGTTGGAACTGCTCTGTTCTCTTGATCCCCAATGGGTTTTTTTTGGGGGGGTGTTCTGGAATCAGGACTGCCACCCCAAAGACCTCCAGTTAGGTTGCAATGCACTGCCCTCTAATGCCATTTTGGCATATTAGCAGCCTTCATCCTCAGCAGAGATCTGTAATATATAGCAGAAATGATCCACATCCAAAGAAACCTGCTACCAAGGCTTTAGGGAAACTACAAGAAACGAGGCATTTATATGATCCTTTTTCTTCTCCAGCACTGCTTCATTTTACACCTTCTTAAAGGTCACCATCAAAGAGAAAAATAAGAACTCCATATTTACCTTTTCTATGCCATTTTGGATGCTTCATGCTTTTGAGGTCCCCTTTAGCTGTCTCTTTTCACTCAACACATCTGATTTCTTCAAGTATTTCTATTACATTGCTGCTCCTTGGAGGGGATGAGGTGCCCAGGAGTGCAGATGGCCACCAAAAGGTGCATATGAACGTTAGATTTATGAGTAGGTTTTCTCCTTTTCTTTTAAATTTTCATGCTTCTCGCATTGCTTTCTTGCCTCCTTCAGAGCACTGAGTAGGCATTTCTAGAAAACGACCCACAATGAAAGCAGCATCTCTTTCCTTAATGGAAGCAGCTGATTTAGAGCCTGCCGCTGTGTGTGTTTTGTTAGTGCTATTTTCTCTTGCGTGCATTGCTTTGCATTCATTAACACTGGGTCCCATCTGCCATCTCATCACCCAGCCAGCATTATGCCATCCTTCTGCAACTTTCTACGTTTGGTTGATTATTCTGAATAATGTTGGAATCCATAGTAAGTTTCATCACCTTGGCTGTTCGCCTTTCCAGGTTGCCTGTTGGTACAATAAGGGTGTCCCAACCAAGGCTTTTCACAGTGTGAATATCAGGAGTTTATTCATAGCTTCCTCATTCTGCCCATAACCCTGTCTCCATGATCTCCCTCCTCTCCTCCCCAAGGAGTTCAAGAGACCCAGATGCATCAAACTGCTGACAAAATTGCTAAGTTGGGAGAAAGAGCTGCAAGAAAACGTACAGAGCAGAGCCAGACGGGATAAGAAAGAAGGTACAGAGGTAGGTCTGCTGAAGCGGCGATCATTAGTGGGATCCAAGAGGAAAAACACCAACATGGAAAGCAAATAAAGACAGTTGAAAGATCCAACTTCAGCATCACTCAGGGTCTGTTGCAGAGCTGGCCAATGCTTCCCCACCTTTGCAGATGGTGGAAAAACCTTTGCTGGAAACAGAGATTTCAGCCAGTTATTACCTACCTGCAGGATATGTATTGCTGGGGATGAGACCACAAACGTCTCCCTCATTCCCAGCCTGTCCGAGACCTCTATTTGGCAGCTGGGTGAGGTCTCTCTTCCTGCCTGCAGCCTTCCTGAATTGAATGAGATGGATTTGTTTGGCTTCAGTGCTCCTATATGGGTGTGTACAAGTGTATTGTGGCTGTTATTGCTGTGGTGGATAAGTTCTGATCCACGCCTAACGCACTTCCCAGAGTAAAACAAGAGCTGCTTCTCTACTTGTAAAGTATCTGACTCATTTGTTTAATAGGCAGTTATTTATAGGTCTAACAATTTAGCCTTTGCCTTCCCTGTTGTGACTTGTTCCTAGGAGGAACTGAAATCTCCCGTTGTTATGATGTTTTCCACCTTTGCAGACTCTGACCTCTTTTCAGTTTTTCGCAATGATTGTCATGCTGTGCTATTGCTCTGTGACATTTCAGGCCACAGTGATTTCTCTCAGTACCTTTTGATGCAGTTAACTGTTTGATCCCTTCCTTTCACATAGGATACTTGATTTTTTCTCAACCAGATTCTGTCACTATAGAATCAGTAGTCAAGTGTTCTGCTGATTTTCTTTCTTCCGCAGAGTTACGTATATATATGTTAATATTATAAATCCTTCCTTTAAAAATGCAGGTTTTGCTATGTCAAGAAAGCAAAGGAAGATACTTGGAAGATCCTCCATAAATAAAGCTAAGACAATTCCTTCCTATATTTAAGAAGCTTTCACTGTTATTATGAAAATAGACCCATCTGTAAATGCACCTCCTGGGAAGACTGCCTCAGTAAAAAGCAGCACAAGTAGGAGGGGAAGATTCTAGTATAGTCCAGAACTTGAAAGCAGATCTTTTTTAAGTAGTAGCTTTACTTACTAGCACCACTTTTCTTCTAACCATGGGGAAACAAACTGCATAGTAGCACAGCGGAAAGCAATGTTAGAGGTAAGGAGTTTCTGATGAATACCAAGATAGTGCTTGCAGTACTTTGAGGTTGAAGTGACAATGCTATCTGCTTTGGGGTTGGAGGCTGTGCTTTGTTTTGCTGCCAGTGTTGCATGTTTATTTCCATCACTTTCTCACGTAGTGGAAGTGGCCACAATTCTTAGAAATCTCAGCTCACCCAATTCGACACTGCTATGAGCTGGAGATACACATACTTTAAGCAAAACAGAAAAGCCATTCTTGCCACTGTCAAAGAGAAAACACAGAATAATTAGTGTGGGCCTTCGGGGTGAGCTACCCGGGGAAGATGGGAAAGCAGTGGGGCTGGGTAACATCCAGGCTCAGAGCTACAGAATATTGGGGCTTATTTTGGAAAACAAAACTAATTTCTGCAACTAAATGATCAGAGAAATCAATCAATCCAGCCCACATTAGGCCAAAATGATATAAGGGGATAAATACTCCTAATAGCCAGATACTCTGCAATAGCATGATTACCTGGTGAGCTCAGTAATGGCATAGTGCAATGGTAACAAGCATGCCTGAATAATAGATGGGGACATTTAGAATACACTTGATGTGAAATGACTGTTAAGTTTTCTTTCTTCCTAACTTTTCACTATGACTGTGTTGTCAAACTCAGAAGAGCTTCATGCTATTGTCTCCATTTTTCCCCCCCAAAGTTAAGGTTTGCTTGGTAAGGAACTGGAAATGCTCAAGGAGACGAGCTGTCAGGTTACTCATTCAATAAGCTGCCACAAATTCTTAACGAGTTAGAAATGCAGTATAGAGGTTTGTGATATACAAGGAAAACACAGTGTTGGGCAGAAATACAGTCCTGCCCTCTGCTGATCGAATTCCTAAACCTGCTTCAAACTCCAGCACAGCTCCAACTAAACACGGGTTAAGTGGCAGCCCATCATATTGCAGGACCATAACTCTGTTTCCCAAACCCCACACAATTCAGCTATAAAGATGATTTCTTCTCAGCAGTGACAAAGGCTTTCAAACCTGAAAAACCTCTTAATGATCATCCATATTATGAGTGCAGAACTAACATGAGGGTTTGGCATTGTTGTTGCCACTGGGATTTAAAGCGGCTTTATTTAAGTGAGCTACATGGATTATCCAATAGTATTCTCTGTTTGGTGTTAAATCATCCTGCCAAAATAAACTTTACTTTGTGTTCACTGCTGTTTGTCTCCATTTCCATAGTTACATGCACCTATAAAAGGGTTATTGCAGGGGTCCATTATAGAGCCAAACATCACATTCAGTCGTGAGATGAGTGACTCACATCATCTCTTCTAGAGCGGGTCTATGATGCCCATCACTGCACAGGACTCACAACTGGGGGGTTGCCCATTGCGGGAGACCCCAGACCCCACAGCATCACTGTACTGCGTCATTGCACGACCCCCAAGTCATATGAGGGACTGGATTCCAGACGTGAGGAAGGGAACAAAGCTCAGACACTCGATGTGCATTGTGAAAACCAACCGGAATTTGGATTTCTTTGGGACTAAAGAAGCCAGGAGCCCAAACTTCCCACCCAGGGTGAAACACCCTGCGTGCAATTAGCTGCCATCTTTCTGCCCCCTCCAAATTCATCCTCATCTCCTACTTCGCTGCATCAGGAATTCGATGTGTATGGAGTCTGAGCAACCGCAGCCAGCGCCCAGCTGCGGGCCTGACGCCGTAAACAGAGCTGCAGGAGGAGGTCCGCACTCCGAACGCTTCCTCCAGTCCCTTCTTTTCCGCCTTAGAGCGGCTTTTCCCACCGCACAGCTCCCAACCATGACCACTCCATTCCCAGCGCCGTACGGGCGCGCACTGGGCGGAGC